>CAUYON010180402.1:0-18230 GCA_963573935.1 Arctocebus calabarensis
TTGTGGCGGGTGCCTGTAGTCCCAGCTACTTGGGAGGCAGAGGCAGGAGATTCGCTTGAGCCCAGGAATTGGAGATTGCTGTGAGCTGTGATGCCACAGCACTCTATCCAGGGTGACAGCTTGAGGCTCTGTCTCAAAAAAAAAAAAACAAAACCAAAAACTCAGCAGACAGCGGTGGAGAAGGGCTAGTCCACCCAAAAGGTGGCGTCACCTGCACCTCTCCCTGTCCCTAAACCTCAGCATGACATCCCGGGGACATGGTGCTACTTCTCTTCAACTATGAGAACCACACTATCAAAGCTGATGCCAGGAAGCTGAGGTTTACCCTGTCCATTCGGTTGCGGTGCCGAATTTCCAGCTGCTCCTTAGCCTTCTGGAAGCGGGCGTGCTCATTATCATCCGCAGAGGTCTCGAAATACACATCAACATCATTGGTTGGCAAAGGAGTTGGGGGAACTGAAATAAAATTACAGAGGGAGTTCTCTTTGGGGTCAGGCACATTGTCAAAACAGCACGTTGCTCTAGGAAGGAGACAGACGCTAGGAACCTGCAGATGGACCCGATCTGCCTTGCAGCTAAAAGTGCAGGGTGCCGCCATCTGCCAAAACTGCACTCTGTTAGATTACGGTGGGCACGCTTCCCTGCACGGCATCCATCAGCGTGTCAGTCCTGGCTAACAGCAACCCACCGACACCTCCCCACCCCCACCCCACATCTTCTGCGCCAATGAGGCGTCTACCTAGGGGATCTCAGGGCAGTACAAGAAAGGATTCCTTCCAGACCTCCTCCCTCAGTGCTTGAAACCTGAAAACCTAGAACACATCACCAATAACATCAGAACAGCTGGAACCAGAGTAGAGGCATTTCCACAAAATTCTCCATTTTTAAATAAACTTATTAGTAGTAATAAGTAAGGTCCCTTCCTCTCTTTGGGCTATCTTTAGGTTGTAACTTAATTAACAAATAGGGTCAAATGAATGTTCTTTGCATAAAGACTGGGTGGAGAAAGGCCAAAGTTGAAGGACTCTGAGCCCCTCCCCAGAGTTAAACTAAGATGTTCCCTTTGACTAGGACACCTTCCACTGTGTGAAGGTACCTTGGGCTTTCTGATCTGTGACAATGACCAATGGACCTCCCCAGAGTCCCCCAGAGCACAAGCCCCCTGAACAGACGCCGTCTGCACAATGAGCTTAGCCTGGTAAGAGAAAAGACTGGGAGGAAGAGTTGCTTAGTCAACCTCTCAAGACAGATCTACAGAAACGCTTATTATTAGCCCAATTCACACAAGAGTGCCCATGCTGGGGAACAACGGCACCAACTCGCTCAATATATCACAACACATAATTTTAGGGCTGAGTGGAGAGTAAATAAGAAGGTCCAATTGGTTTTTAATTCAGAAGTAAATTCACCTAATTTCCAGAATTGTAACATTTACTATATTAAAACAACTGAATATAGCTACAAATTAGCCAGTCATTCCAACATTTTTCTGTTAAAAGTATCTTTATATGCCCCTTTTTATTTAAAATAAACCAAAAAACCACCGACTAAACTCTTGTGAAAAACACATGAAGCTTTTTTTTTTCTTTTGTTTGTTTAGCAGGCCCGGACCAGGTTTGAATCACCAGCACCCAGTGCATGTGGCTGGCACCCTAACCTAACACCATATTGAGGTATGGGCGCTGAGCCAACATGAGGTTTTTTAAGACAGGGTCTTGCTCTGTTGCATGGAAGAGTGCAAAGCCTTCATCCTGGCTCACTACAACCTCAAACTCCTGGGTTCAAGTGAGCCTCCTGCCTCCGCTTCCTGAGTAGCTGGACTACACACATGTGCATGCCACAATACCCAGCTAAGTTTTTTGTATTTTTGGTAGAGATGGGATCTCACTATTGCCCAAGCTGGTCTTGAACTCCTGAGCTCAAGCAATCCTCCTGCCTCAGCCTCC
This sequence comes from Arctocebus calabarensis, assembly GCA_963573935.1. Classification (NCBI taxonomy): domain Eukaryota; kingdom Metazoa; phylum Chordata; class Mammalia; order Primates; family Lorisidae; genus Arctocebus; species Arctocebus calabarensis. The sequence goes on from CAUYON010180402.1 coordinate 1,947, forward strand.
CAAAGTGCTAGGATTGTAGGCATGAACTGCTGCATCCAGCCAAAAATATGAGTTCTACATTAGTTTAAAAAGGATCTCAATGTCCAACCTTCAGATTAACTCAACTGGAACATGTAGCTTAGCAAAGGACATTCCCTGAGATACTCAGGAAGTTCAGTGAAGGAGAAGTTTGAACACTGAAGTCCATCGTCTGATGCACACCTCACCGATGGTAACACACCCGCCTGCAGAGTAAGGCTTATGTGTTGGAGACGGAGCCTCGGGGCAGATGATACAAAACATGCTGCCTCCACACTGCCTGGGATCAGAGGGGAGAGGGGCACCAGGCCCAAAGGCTTGACACTGAAGACTGGGGGGCTCAGACCAGAACCACAGCCTCTGCCTGAAGGTGCAGCCAGCTCACAAAGCCAGCTCATCCGCGGGCCTCAGCTCCTTCCAAGAGGGACAGGCCCACAGTATACAAACACACTGCTCCTCCCAGACAGACCGCATGTAAGCCCCAGGAAAGGGCGGTGTATAGACCTGTCATTCCACCATACCTCAGAGCACTATTTATCCTTCTGGAAAAGACTGCCATCTCCTTACTTAGACAAATGTTTAAGCTCCTCAATTCCTCAGGCTTCAACCCAAAACAGTGTTTTCTTGGTCCGTAGTTTGAGTAGTTTTACAAAGTAGTAAATATCACAGTTTCTATCTCCAAATCCTTCCTGAATAAACAAAGTTTGTTTGCCAACCTCCCTAAGGATGCCGTTCAATTCACTCTGTCACCTGCGTCACGGAAGAACAGCCCTCTCGCACAGCAGCTGTGGCAGACGCTCTCAAGTGTAACTTTCTACATTAAGATTTAAAAATATTTAAAGTCTATATTAAGATTTTTTTTTAATGGAAAGAAGATAGAACAAACATGAAAGTACTTGAATGAAAAACTGTCAGAGCTACAACCAAAAATATCAGGAACAGGCAGCAACTTATTCTTCTAATGAATTCAAGAGCAGGAACCAAGGACACTACCTGGCCTGGCAGCCTGGGCCAACGCAGCAAGGTCAGACAGAGGCCTTGACAAGGAAAAGGAGCGGCCACGGCAAAGGAAAACTCTCTTTCCCACCCATGCCTGGCATAACCCCTGCTCAACTGAGGTTCAGACCAAAGATGACACAGCTGAAATTCCCTCACTTCCTAAAGTGCTGCTTGATCCAAATGTTGCCAGAATGTTAGAGAAACAAGAGCCGCTACAACCTGGCTGCAGAGCTCTGTCCCCGGAGAGAGCACAGGGACTTTAATATTCAGAACTCCCTTTGGGAGCGGGCGTCCCTTCAGCCAGCACGCATCACAGGGGTTAGCGACAGGGCAACTCAAAGGTAAGAATGAAAGACAAGCCTAGAACTTACTGCTGTTTCACTCTCCTTTTCAACTAGAGACAGCCGAGGGCACGGCGGCCTTCCCAGCAGACACAAAAGTGCCCGGGAGCCCAAAGACTCCAAGGCTGCATGAGAAAGAACAAGCCCCTGGCTCTGCCACCCGCTGCGCCAAGGAGGCCACACACCACTGCCACCAGCCACCACCAGACACACGGTGAGCACAAGACACAGAGAACTGAGCTGACACCCGCCAATAGGAAAGTACGGCCTAGATCTAGAAAGCACAGGGACGAGGGAAGGAACGACTGACAGCAGACACTGAGTCAGCAGGGAACAGCACACAGACGCAGTCACGAGGACGCCGGACAGGACAGTGCTGCTGCACAGGCCAGCGCCAGGCGGGACTTACTCATCGTTTTACACACAGCCATACAATAATCCTCAGACTCAAAATTGTTCCTGTTGCCGCCGCAGCCGCCATATATAAAGCGCACGCACTTTCCCTTGGAGAGGTCGAAGTACCAACGAGGCATCACAGCCCGGCAGGGCCCAGTCATCGCCTCCTGGGAGCAGACAGCTGTGTGGAAATGGTCAGAGTGTCAGCAGGACACAGGCATTTGCTTCAAATGCTTCACAATGCTACAGGCCAGCAGGATGGGACAGGCTGAGGGACTGAGCCCGGAGGCCCTGGCTAACCCTGGCTAACGGAACTCTCCAACTCAGGCCAGTCGCTTCTGAGGCTGCAGCCACTTCTCATGTAATAATGGTGTTTAGTGACTGAGATGAATTTTTTGTGGCACTATCTGGAGTCTATTATCCCTTGAGATTTCAGCTGACACAGAGAGATTCTTTGTCTTGCAGCTCTGTGAGCCTCACGTTTCTGATCTGTTAAGTGGAGGTCTCTGCCTGGTCTGTCCACTTTGGTGGTCTCAAGGACCACAGGAGATAATGCTGGGGAAGACGGTTTCAGGTGGAGACACCTGCAGTAAAGACTAGAGCACCTGGAAAAAAAGAGCGCTTTCCACTTTGATGTTCTCTAAGGTGAATCATAAACTAGCCTAGTTAAGTGATTTCCCCCGAGTTGAGTCTTAAATAATTCTTCAGATCCTAATTGATTTCAAATACACAATCAGCAGGAGGCTATATACAAATGGCTCTGGAAATACCACGACCTTTTATTTTTTTAATTGGCAAGATGGAAAAAAAATTTACAAGCCCCAATTGGTTGCCAGTAGGTCATTAAATTTCACCTTCCCAGCTACAAACAACTGGACAAACAGGGCGGCCTGCAGGTGGGAGCTCACTCGGAAAGAGAAGCCGGGAAGGCGTGTCTGTGCTAGGAGGGCAGGACTCACCCTCGAGAGGGGACATTTTAGCTCAATGTGGAAGAATTTTGCTGAAGGGTGGATCACGTCGTCTCTCTTATTCTCTAGTCCCTGTTCTCTAATTGAATCCTTAAAATGCAAGTCTGCGTCTCTCTCTGGATGAGCCTGTCTGCTCCCTGCACACCACACCGGAGAGCTGAAGTCACCTTCAGCACAGACATCACCTTTCCTCCTGTGACTGACTTACCTGTGAGTCTACACAAAGAATAACCACATGGATTTTGCAGCCGTGGCTTCCTACTGGGTTACCTTTAACATCGTGGGTGATCTCCTGGTCTGAGATGGCGCTCTGGCTACTGGGCTCCGTGGGGTTCTCCTCGTTGTAGTCGTCTCCTCTAAAGGTGTCATAGTAGTAATCACGGTCTTCCACCACTTCCTCCCCTTCCTCCTCGTCCTCGTCCTCCTCCTCATCCACAGCTGCTTCTGTGAAGTCTTCCAGATCTGCTTCAGTAGGAAATTCACTAAAGGCCACAAGAGAAAAAAGGAAGGGTAATACCACCCATGCACAAGGCACAACAATGGTCCCCTTCCCTACTCTGAAACACAAAAACAGAGACAGGAAGTAAGCTCAGCTCACACCGCTCTGCGCCACTAAAGCCCTCCGCTCAGCCACATCAGCAGAAGGAAGTTGGTGGACACAGACTGCACTGACCTGTAGAAACTAACACCACCTTGCATGATGGAAAGGCTGCAATGCAACAGCTGAACCAACTGGAGCACAAGAACTGTCCACCTTGCCCAGAGCCCAGGGCCAGCAGCCAACTGCCACTTTCCCAGGAGGGCTGACAAGTAGACAAAGTGGTTCCACAGGTCAGGACATGGGGAGCTACCTTTTATAAATCTCATAGTCTTCCTCTTCATCCTCCTCCTCCTCTTCCTCTTCCTCCTCTTCTTTTGACACAGTAGATTCAATAATCTTTGTCTGAGGGCAGCACACGTATTCAGTGCCGTGGAACTGGTCTACCCCACAGGGAAGCAGCATGCCGTAGCTGTACAAGGTCATCCCCTGAGTCAGACATGCCTAAAAGAAACCCAGACCACATCAGAACCTGCTCCACAGTAAATCTGGTCAAATGTTCCCTGATCCCCACCCTTAGCCAAAAGAAACCCCTATCAAATCACTATGCATTCTCTTTCCTAGACACATACATTTTCTGTCAAAAAAATGGCAATGCTATCATTTTAAGATTTATACATTTTATTTATTTCTTTTCAAGTTTCTCCAATTAGCATTGAAAAATTTTACTTAACTTATAATGGAGAAACATCATCTGTTCCAAAAACTAAACTTGGAAAAAACTAAAGGGAGTTTCCCCTAGTTATTCTCGATACCACTCAAAGGCAGTTGATGCTAATTTACATTTGCCACCGGTGTGGGCACTGCTTCAGAATCTCATCACAGGACGACCTAATTAACAACCGCAGGAAGACAGGGCCTTTCTGGCCTCCCGAGAATCCAATGGCATCTAATCCCGGCCGCAGACATGCAGGAACCCAAGCAGCTTTCCTAGGCCATTTCCACACCGTCCTCGGCGTTTAGGGTGGTCCTGCTGCTCAGCAACCATTCAGTACCCTGACCTCTATAAGCGACACTGTGGGCACTGTGTTTCCCTGTCCAAATATATGTTACTCTGCAAAGTATTTTTAATTATGAAGACAGAGGAAAACGCTTTCTCCCCAGCGACACAACACCCGCCCTCCCCGGCCATCAGCTCACCTCTTTCACTATCGTGTGCCAGTGCTGGTGATTCTCACACACCTCCATCCGCTCTTTGTGGAAAAACTGGCACTTTTCTGGAACCAGCAGAACATCACTTACAAATTCACCCACTAAAAAAAGAAAACCTCTGTCAGAAGCAAATCCGGTCATGATTCAGGACAGTAGCGTCCCTCACTGCAGATGATGACAGCAGTCATCCTGAAAGCAAGCTTGTGTCTTGTATCTTCAACGGCCAGCTGGACGGTACAGCCATGGGCAGGTGGCCACAAGAACTCACCGTCCCTCAGAGCCCGACGCCAGAGATGCCCCTAAGGTCCCCTGGCTGCACCTCCAGTAGTCCCATTGCAGGGCTGTCTCAACACGTGACAGAAGAATAAGAACAGGACCCCGTTACAACCACCTCACACTCACACACAGAGCTGCTCTCCGAGCCTCCGAGTTCATAGGAATAATGTATGTTCCCAGCCGCCTCCTTCCTCTTTTCTGCCCACATCTGTTCGAATTAACAAAATGCCCACAATACTGAGACTAGGTGTTCTGCTGAAGTGCACAGATGGCTCTTCATTAGATAACCACTGTAATAACTGATTTGGGTCAAAATCATCAATGTCTGATTAATTACAAGGAGGCAAAGGTGCCTTTACAATGGGAGGCTCTGGCAAAACCACCGTAAGCAGGCGACTGACTTCAAATAGCCAACAGTGAGCAAACCTGCACTATGATGTCCTCAGGACACATCTCCTACACAGCATTCCTGCCAAAATATGACATTTGAATCTAATCCTGATAAAACAGTAAGACAAATCCTAAAGCAAGGATATTCTGGAGTGGACTTCGCAGGAAATTTCCAAATGTGGTAATTGTATTGTCATTTCATAGGAGAATGTCCCTGTTCTTGGGAGAAACAAGTTCAAGTATTTAGAGATGAACTGTTATGATGCCCCAACTTACTTTCCAATGGTTCAGCAACAGAAGTGTATGTGAGACACACTGAAGCAAAAACTACAGAATCCGAGTAAAAGGCACAGAGGTATTCATAACTATGTTCTTTAGACCCAAAACTTCTCAAAATTAAAAAGCTACGAGAAAAATACACAGAGCTATTTATTTGCAAGAGAAAGAAGCTATCTAATTTGTTTCCGAATGATCGGGTTGGAGGCCGCCAACAGAGTAGGAAAGGCTCACGATGAGGGTCCTGTAGCTGGGCCACAGGCTCACGATGAGGATGCGCTGTATCAGCTCTCTGTAAGCTAAAAACATACATCTCACTGCGTTATCACTCAGAGACTCCGACCCAAAAGCATAGGCTGGACTCAGTAATCTGCCCTGCACATGCATTCCAGAGGGCTTATGCATCAGCCACACACCCCGCACAGGCCAAAGTAGAGGAAAAAAAGATGCTTAGCTCAGGAGAGATGCATTAAGTTGGGGCACGGGAAAAGGAAGCAGGTGGGCTTTTCTTAGGTATTAAGAAAAAAACACACCCTGAAAGCCGTGGGGTCTAAGAAAGGTCTTAGGACTCCGCTAGTGGAAAGTCTACGTAGACCCAAGCCTTGCCTTTGCCATCACGGCTGGGTTCACCCCACCCCCCGGGGACCCTCTGCTTAGTCCTGTCAGTGGAGAAGTCAATTTACCTAAATGGTAGTAGAAAGGCAGTCACTGACCTGTAGGGTGAGAAGATGTGTTTCTGATGTGACCAACGGGAACAGTAAACACGGTATCCCACATGAAAACAGCACTGCATGTGGCAGTTGGGTTCCTCAGCACTCTGAGGACAAGGACTTTGAGGTCAAACAGCTCCTTTTGACACTAAAGCAGCAAGGTCAAGGTAAGTCAGACACATTTCTGCTTCCGAAGACCTTGAAGGCTCTAGGGGACCTAGTGCCTGTGTATAAGCGTTAGCAATTTCCTAGGTTTACAGTCAATGCTTACAAATAACAAAATCCTGGGATCTGCCTCTGAGAGAAACAACCCTGATAATCTAAGGTAGAAATTACTTAAATTCTGACATCCAATCACCAATTCACATTGTTTAATGTGACTACTCTGTATCAAGTGGGACATTTTTATATTTGCTAATTCATGACAAAAAGCAACAAAAGCATATACTTAGGGGGCAGTTTACATAGGGTTAAATGCCAAGTTCACTCTGCATTGATTTACTAGCAGTGATCGTAGTTCCAGCCATCCTGTGCCTCAGTTTCCTTATCTTGTTGCCATAAAGATTAAATGATCTGTACGACACACGGGAAGCTGACACCCACAGCAGGCACCTGCTCTAACCATCCATGTCAACGCTATTTTAAAGTCTTGTGTAATTACTTTGTCATAAAGGAAACTACAGCTGTAGCCATAAAGATACCTATAGTTATACAACAGTTAATGAGCTTTAATTTGTAAAATCTCACTTATATGTACAATTGCGACATCAGGAAAAAAATTTAAAACCGTAATTACACTAACTAAATATAAATCCTATTAACTGTGGTCCTCAACGCCCGGGCCAGGGCCCCAGGTGTGGTCTGTGACCCGTTAAGGACCGGGCTGCACGACAGGAAGTGAGCGGTGAGCGAACCGGAGAAGCTTCACCTGTAATTACCACCGAGCTCTGCCTCTCTCAGAAGCCCACGTGAGGTTCTCACAGGAGCACAGCCTGCTGTAAACTGTGCATACAAGGAATCTGGGTTGTGCGCTCCTGACGAGAACCTAGTGCCTGATGATCTGAGGTAGAGATGAAATGTCCTTCAATCATCCTGAATTCCCCCTCCCATCCATGTGAAAACTGTCTTCCATTAAACTGGTTCCTGGTGCCTAAAAGGTTGGGGGCCACTGCTATAGAACACTAAAACTTTTCTTTATATAATGGAATACTATGTAGCAGGTTAAGAATGAATTAGCTAAGTCTATTTATACAACACCTTGGACCCCTTCCAGCATGATACAAAGTAAAAGCAAACTGCAAAACGGAAGGTACAGTAAGAGATGCCATCAATGTACGTCTTAAAACACAAAACCAAGTAGTTTACAGAGACACAGGAATGCGGCCCAAGTATGACAACACGCACCATACAGAATGATGCACAAGAGCAATGGGGCGGTGGTCCCTCCACTGAGGCAGGGAAGGAATGGGATGAAGGGCGGGAACACTGAGACATTTTACCTCTTTATTTAAAAAAAACATAGAGATGAAATAAATACACCGCACACTGAAGAACTTAAATCTGAGTGGTGTGAGTGACTGTAGGTTTTATCTTTTCAGAACATTCAATGTATTTCAAAATTAAAATAAACTTCATAATCAAAACTTTATAGTTGTCAATGTCAGAAATTTAATTAACTCGGGCTAAACTATAAAATTAAGTGCCACCGATCTTCAGCTATTCTATGGTGGAATGAAAAAAAAAAAAATCAGAAAAAAATCAACACCCTTAAATTCAAAAATAAACTAAAATCTAAAATTAAAAAAAAAAACAAAAACAGCACTCTTTGATTCAACAATTCCAGTCCCAACAACATACCCTAAGGAAATAACTGAGCAAGGGAACAAAGATATTTATTTACTTTATTAACATTAAGAACCTGAAAACAGGCCGGGTGAGGTGGCTCATGCCTGTAATCCCAGCACTCTGGAAGGCTGAGATGGATGCATCAGCAGAGCTCAGGAATTCAAGACCAGCCTGAGCCTAAGTAAGACCCCAGCTCTAAAAAAATAGCCAAATGTTGTGACAGGTGTTTGTAGTCCCAGATACTTGGGAGGCTGAGGCAGAAGGATCACTTGAGCCGAAGAGTTTTGAGGTTGCTGTGAGCTTTGACGCCAGAACAGAGCACTCTACAGAGGGGGCGAAGTAAAACTCTGTCTCAAAAAAGAAAGGGGGGGGCGCAGTACCTGTGGCTCAAAAGAGTAGGGTGCCAGCCTCATATGCCAGAGGTGGCGGGTTCAAACCCAGCCCCAGACAAAAACTGCAAAAAAAAACAACAAACCCCTGAAAACATACTACATGTCCTACAAGAGGACATTAAATGGTGACACCGTTATACACCAGAATACCATGTCATAAGAAAAATAGTTTGTCTATATTTAACACGAAAATTTTTCCATGATGCTTTGATAATTTTGAAAGTCATTAAACAAAAGCAATAAATATACCCCAAATCTAAAACCCCATTCCTCCTTTAGTATATCTAGCTCCTTTTTTTTTTAGAGACAAAGTCTCATTCTGCAGCCCCTGGGTAGAGTGCCGTGGTATCATCTCAGCTCACAGCAACCTCAAACTTTTGGGCTCAAGTTATCCTCCTGCTTCAGCCTCCCAAGTAGCTAGGACTACAGGCGCATACCGCTTCCCCCAGTTAATTCTTCTATTTTTGATAGGATTCTTGCTCTTGCTCAGGCTGGTCTTTTTTTTTTTTGAGACAGAGTCTCAGTTGCCATTGTTTTTAGCTGTCCCAGGCTGGGTTTGAACCCGGCACCCTCGGTGTATGTGGCTGGAGTCCTCACCACTGTGCTACAGGTTTTGAGTCACTCAGGGTCTTAAACCCCTGACCTCAAGCAATCCTTCTGCTTCACCCTCAGAGTATTGGGATTTCAGGTGTGAGCCACTGTACCTAGCCAGGCTGATTAATTTCTTAAGGCCAAGTAACTCCTTTATTCAAAAACGTGTATATCCCCAAGACTAACACATAATGGAAGGTCAATAAATGTCAAATAAAAATAAACAACTTAAAAAATAAGTACAGAAACTAAAAATTATTGGTTTTGCTCCCCTGCCCCATTGTAAACTTCTTTTATTGAAAAATAAACTTTTAGGCCAAGAGCAAAAGCTCATGCCCAACACAATGCCTGCCTGTAGTTTTAGCCTCTTGGGAGGCTGAAGGAGGAGAATCGCTTAAACCCAGGAGTTTAAGGTTGCTGTGAGCTAGGCTGACACCATGGCATTCTAGCCTGGGTAAGTGAGACTCTGTCTCAAAAAAAAGAAAGAAAAGAATAGAAAAATGAAGTAAAAAAAAAGTAAACTGAAAGAGGAAACACATTTCAACCTCAGCATCCGTTCTATCATTTTACTGTTACTTTTTCCCTTGGCTATAATATAATTATTTATCAGAAGCTCCTAGGAAAAAACTTATCTAGGCAGATCAGTATTAGAATTTTCCAGAACACTGAAAATGTTTCAGTCTCACTTTAACAAGCTCATACTCAAGTATGTGACAACCTCTGTTTAATCAGTTAGAATACAGCAAGACAGCCAGAGTAAATCCAAGGACAAACACAAAGTGCTATGTTTGTGCTGATCAATGACCAAGGCAATATGGCAAAACCTAACCTATATGATTTCACTGGAGCTGCAGTCACCATTTATCTCCAATCTCAGCTCCATTCCCTGTGATTCAGCTTCTCTTTCATTCCACCTCTCCAGCAGTACCATGGCAGCTATCCAGGTTTTAGAGCTTTTTCAGAGTTGCTGAAATTCCTTTCAGAATAAATAACAAAGGCTGCTTACCCACTTGGGGAAGCCCCCAACTCTAACACCCACATATAAATTAACCTACTACAAAAGTACTTTCTAGCTGCTAATAGGAAAACGATGTCATTGACAGGGCTCCTGGAAGCTCTACCCAGATGTGAGGAAACAGTCTTAGGTAATGAGTTCTGGCAGATATTCCAAGATGTTGCTCAGGTAAACAGGGATTGCTGGGATGACAGGTGTGAGCCACTGCGCCTGGCCTTAGTTTTTCTATTTTTAGTAGAGATGGGGTCTCATCCTTGCTCGGGCCGGTCTTAAACTCCTGAGCTCAAGCACTTCACCTGCCTTGGCCTCCCATAATACTAGGAACAAATCTATTTTTAAAAAGCTGAGAGAGACTAAGCCTCTTTGATAAATGTGATAAAACTATTGTGAGGATTAAGAGCAAAAATACACAGCATATTGTTCAAAAAAAAAAAAGCTGAGAGACTGAATATTTGCAAGACTATTGAACACATAAGTAAATATATTGAAGACACATTACGAGCTCATTGTTTTTAATATATCCATGGACTGATATGGAAGTACAGATGTGTGTCTGTTTGTGGAATCTGTCTGTCTGTCTCTAGCTCTGTTTGCTGAGTGGGCCTACAAGCAGTAACAGCACCTAAAGTCTTGGTTTCTAAGTACCATTCCCACTAAAAGAAACCAAGTCTTGGACAAATAGACCCTTAGGGGTAGAGCAGTGAAAATACAGAATAGACTTGGAGATCTTTCTTGTACCAGAATGGAAGTTCTCAGAGAATGAAAAGGACACAGGAACCAGCCCAAAGGGGCTCCCACTGGCCCAATCCAAACAAGGAGTATATAGTGAAATAAAATAAATGAATGCAAATACCATTTTAGTGACAAAAGTCACTACTAAGGGAACAAAGTGACATCACACAACTCCAACAACTCCAACATGATGCAATGAGCACACTTCTGTGAGTCACCTCAAAATGCACACATCAAAGCAAATTGAAATTGTGAAGTATTTTACAAAGTAACTGGCCAGCAGTTTTTAAAATACAAAGGTCATGAAGGACAAGGAAAGACTAAAGAGAGAACTAAATGACACAATGACAGTGCACGACTTCCTGGATGCTGCCACCAAATGGCTTTCTAAGGAGTCCATGGAAAAAAGAAGGTGGTGTTCAAGTTAACTAAGGCCAGTTCTACCCGGTTGCTCAAAGGGCAGATGACTATAGGAGGAGAGAAACATTAAAACCTTAAATGATGACAAGGGTGAACCAGCAGTCTGTCTTTTCGTATTCCTTTCCCTCATGCTCAGATAATTGTACTTAATTACAAATAACAATGAATGGCTTTACTTACTGGTTAGGAAGTTGTCCAAATGGATGCTGGGGTAAAGGTAAATAACTGTCTGAATTAAGTAACACTGTAGACCATGTAATGCTTATGGTTTGTCTTTTATATTTTTAATGACAATATCATTTCATTGTTTGGTTCTGTAACATACCGAAAAATATAAACTATTACATTTAGAAAACAAAGCAATAAAATAAAATTTCTATTATGTACCAATTATGGTAGCATTTTTTTTCTTTTTAAAATAATAGAGACAGAGTCTTTTTTTTTTTTTTGAGACAGAGCCTCAAGCTATCACCCTGGATAGAGTGCTGTGGCATCACAGTTCACAGCAACCTCTAACTCCTGGGCTCAAGTGAGTCTCCTGCCTCCACCTCCCAAGTAGCTGGGACTACAGGCATCTGCCACAACGCCCAGCTATTTTTTGGTTGCAGCCGGGGCTGGATTCGAACCCGCCAGCTCAGGTGTACGTGGCTGGCGCCTTAGCCTGTTGAGCCACAGGCGCTGAGCCGAGACAGAGTCTTGCTATGTTGCCCAAGCCGGTCTTGAACTCCTGGACTCAAGCAACCTCCTACCTCAGCCTCTGAAATTATTGGGATTACAGGCATGAGTCTCCACGTTCAGGCTATAGTCTTGTGTTGAAATTATCCCATGTTCTAGGCCTTGTCGTGAGACTGAGGAAACTAGAGTAAAGCAGGTGCTTTCGAGGAGTCTACAGTGTGGTTGGAGAAAGGTCTGTAAGCAAATAATCACTGCACAGTGTTGTCAGTGCAATACCAACAGCAAAGAGCCTTACAGATACTAGGATATGCGGATAGACATAAGGCCAGGGAGGCTTCCTCCCAAGGAGGCATTCCCTGAAGTAAGTCTCAAAGGAAGAATTTCCTAAGCACAGCAGAAAAAAGTCATTCTAGACACAGAACTGGGTGGTATGTGGCCAGACTCCCCAAGGAGGTCAGTGCTGATGGGGGGTAAAGCCCGGGCAGGTGGTAGAGAAGTAGGCAGAGTTAAGCAAGGGGCCAGATTATGGAATTAAGACACGCTAAGGAGCTTCAACATTTTTTTAATAGAAGAGCTACTAAAGGGTCTTATTGCATGGGAGACAAGATTTGATCTCCATTTTTGTTAGACAACAGAATTGAGAAACAGGCATGGAGCCTACCATCACAGCCTGGACGGGAAGTGACCAAGGCTGACCGAGGGCAGGGGGAATCTGCTGGAGGAGGACACAGCCAGAGATTCCCAGGTTTTCTTGACTCGTAGGAGTCCGAGTGTCTCAGTAATTTTTTCACTGCACCCCTAGGCCAACCTTCCCCACCAAAAAAAGTAGTTTGATCCAACAACTTAATAAGTACTTGTGCCCTATCACTTGGTATCCACTGGGCCTTACTCAACCCCAACCCTGCAACCAGACTGAACACCATCACCCATATTTCCTCTTCTACAGTGATTTTTGTGGGGTACTTGCTTTTTATCACAGGAACTGCTGAAAACACAGCTCTACAAAGACAGGAAATCATGAAAAGAAATGGAACTATCCGATGTTGAAATCAGAACCTACCTCCAGCTAGTTGTTTGTGGAATGCCTGATGACAGATTCACTATGTTCCCTTAAAAAATAAAAAATAACCTGCAATGCCCAGGAAGCCGCAGGTTGGGAATCATGGCTATAAGCCGTATCTAGGAGGTAATAATTGAAAACTGACTGGACGTGGGGAGATAATCGATAACACAAGAATCAGAGAGATCGCCCAGATCCCACTCAGGCTGTCCAGGTGGGTGGCAGACCCAGCAGGTAGCAAGAACCAACAGGGGAGCAAGACGGTCCGCCTGCCGATTCTCCAGGTGGACGACGCAAAAGGGGCAACAATTTTAAGCACTTTCTATTGTCTAGAAATATTTAAGAATAATCCTGTTTCACAGTTTCAGAATTTTATCAATGAAACCTCATACCCAAAGATTTCTTGGAGCCAAAAGGAACATCCTTAAACTCTATCACATAAACATTTAACAGGTCTCACTACTGCAAGTTGCTCAGTTTTAAAGAAAATGATGTTTAGCACACACAATGTTCCATCTGCCCTTTACCCAACACTTTTGAAGCAAAGTTAATTGCTAAACATTTTAAATACTGTTATTCAGGTGTTGATTCTTCCTGTTTTTGGCTCCTTCCTACATGTGAAAATGATAAAAGCAACATAATCCATTCTGTGTCTGTCGAAAGATTAAGGAAAGGTTTTAATGAAGGGATAGAGAATAGGTTAAATTAAAAGCTCCATTTGGATATGTCTACGAAACTACTCATGGATATAAAGATGTCTTATATTAAAGCTCTGTGTTAATACTATCGTGGACAATCTAACATGGACTGTTTTGCCCTTTTAAACTTCTGTGACCAAATGTGGTCCTGAACCACCCACGCTATAGTTATGGGAGCGTAATTCCAAGGTGTTGGATGATGAGTGGTTAGAATAAATACATTCACTAAGCACTTGAAGCACAAACTCTCTTTCTGGGCAAGAAGCTGTTACAGTTTGACTCAAGTGGGCTTCAAATGTTAGTTAACACCAGCAGTGCAGAATCATAAACATCCTCACCAGCCCCTACCCTTCAGAAGGGCAGGTCTCCTGAGTTAGCACTCTTAATCAGTACCTTGGAAAAGCCTCATCCTCAAAAGACAGAAGGATTTCCATGATGTGAGAAGCAGAGTCAGTAATCATTGAAAAGCGGTCAACCATTAATATTAGGAAGCAGTATAGACCCCAAAAAGAAACTCAACAAATTCATATAGCACTCAGCTTCTAACACATGCAGCTATCTCACCATGACCCAACAGATAATTAAATTTAAAAATAGGAGGGGGAGAACTTCCTGAAAAGTAACCAGGCATGCTCACCAAGACACTTGAAAGGTATGACAATGTGACTCTTGCATTGCTTTTTTTCCCTCCGGCACCAATTGTCAACACTGACTGGCTGGTTTGCTTCCATCACATTTGTGATCTGTAGCTCTGGATACATCTGTCAAGGAAGAGGAAAACACACACATAAATTGATCTGCAGATGGACATTCACTTGCAAGAAAGGAGAGGTGTCTAAGTTTACTAAGACTCTACCCTTATCTGACATAAACCTAAAGTTCAAACAACAACAACAACAAAAAGAAGTTCCACTCTGCTATTCCTGGTTCTAGCTGAAGTCATCAACTAAAAAGATTCTTTTGACAGGTTAGATTTCTGAACACTTGCATGAATTTTCTTTTAAAAAATGATCTTGCACCAGGTGCAGTGGCCTATGCCTGTAATCCTAGCACTTGGGAAGCCAAGGCAGGTGGATTGCCCAGCTCACCAGCCTGAGCCAGAGCAAGAGCCTGTCTCTAAAAAATAGCCAGGTGTTGTGGCAGGTGCCTGCACACCTAAGGGGAGGCTGAGGCAAGAGAATCACTTGAGCCCAAGAGTTTGAGATTGCTGTGAGCTATGACACCACAGCACTCTACCAAGGGTCACAAAGTGACTCTGTCTCAAAATAATAAATAAATAATAAGTAAATAATTAAAAAATAAATAAAAAGGCTCTTGCATTTAAGGACAAGCAAAAGTAGTGAGATTTTAGCCACTCACAAATTCATTAGTTCTTTGCTTGTAGAGTATTCATAACTCTTGAGTTTATGAAGTAAAACAAGAGGCCAAATCTCCAGAAACGTCATTAATTATCAGAACAACATCTGACCTATATATTCGTCTTGGTAACAAATTATATCATATTTTTTTCTTTTTGGCCCAAAAGTTGAATCAGACCTAAGATAATCATTTACCATAATGACCACTCTCTATTAGCAAGCGGAAAACCCAGCACACTGGATTTGTTTTGCATCCCAACTCCCCACGGCAAGCGGAAGACAGAGAACTGGGCCGCGCCTCTCTGGTGCTTGCCAAGGAGCGGCTAAGCCTCTGGAAGGTGTCAGCCACACCACACATTTAGGAACAAAAGGCCTGGTCTTAGGTCAAAAGAGAAGAATGACAGAATATCTATTCCTAAAGTAAAAAGGTTCAACCCTGACCCAGAAAAAAAGTGGTTTTCCCTTTCTGGCAACACTCTTACCTCCTGACAGTACTGGAGAACTTCTTCTTTTGTTCCAAAGCAGGTCTTGGTACCTGTTGGGTCAGGTTCCCATTTCCCAGTCTGGATGTTCACATGCATATTTAACTTCCCACAAAACATTGCAATCTGAGGCTCAGCGACAGCAAATCCTGTTCCAGCATTGGCCGCAAGAGCCTACAAAGAGGAAAAAACTTCAGGTTTACTCCAAAAAGGCTGGCACAAAGCCCCGGGCAGTCACTCAGTGGTGCCGTGACAAAACCTATCTTTCTAAAGTCTTCATTTTTAGTGCTTTTATCTGGATAAACAAACCCTATTCCGAGGAGTTGGACCAGAATAAAAAAAATAGTATTTGGACATAATATAATCAAAATAAAAGTTCAAGAGGAAATGTACCACGCACCCCACATCCGGGGCATTTCTAACTTGGAGACCTGTAACCCAACTGCAATCTGCTCTCGGATAAGCAAATCTACATTCCATTCCTTCTCGGACAAATTATGAACATAAGGAATGACTACAATTCCAGTATTTTAATTTACTTTATTGAGCAACTACCACTCTGCAAAGTGAGGTGCTAAGTGCCTAGGATACAAGAGCAAAAGGTCACAGCCCGCTTCGTGGAGGCTGCTACGGCAGGAGTCACACACACAGAACTCTGCCGGAGTCACACACACAGAACTGACCGGAGTCACACACGCAGAACTCTGCCTGAGTCACACAAACAGAACTGACCGGAGTCACACACCCAGAACTCTGCCGCCGTAACAACCGAAGAACCCTTACCGGTGTCACACACGCAGACAACGGACCGTTTTCACACACGCAGAACTCTGCCGGAGTCACACACGCAGAACTCTGACCGGAGTCACACACGCAGAACTCTGACCGGAGT
>CAUYON010180403.1:0-33657 GCA_963573935.1 Arctocebus calabarensis
GAGTATTGTCTTCAAAATCAGATTGTCTCTTCTATATTGAAAGCATTTTTATGTTTTCTAATTTAAAAATTAATATTTTCTTAATAGATATTGTGCAATAAAGCTGAAGTAGAATGTGTGGTTTTTGCAAATGCTTTAACAGCTGAGAAAGTTTTACATTTGTAAAATTAATATATTGTACTGGTACAAAATAGTTTTAAATTATATTTTAAAAAGCTCCCAATCTGGTGGTGTGTTTTATTCTAGAAGACTGAGGTTAATAGAACAAATGTATGATCTGGTTGTTGACCATGACACCTTAATCCTTAGCTCTTAAGCATTTTGTTGCATTGTGGGAAATTTTGTACAAATCCATGGCCCATCAGTGAGAGATTTTCAAGAGAGGAGACACTATTGAGTTATCTACTGCATCTTTCCTTCTCTGACCCACTAAACAGCAACAAAAAAAGTTCCATCAAAAGGAGTGTTACTGGTTTAGATAGAAACCAAAACAATTTTTTTGAGACAGAGTCTCACTTTGTCAACCCTTCATAGAGTGCGATGGCATCACAGCTCACAGCAACCTCAAACTCTTGGGCTCAAGTGATTCTCTTACTTCAGCCTCCCAAGTAGCTGGGACTACAGGTGCCCACCACAATGCCCAGCTATTTTTAGAGACAAGGTCTCTCTCTTGATCAGGCTGGTCTCGAACCTGTGGGCGCAGGGCAGTCCATCTGCCTTAGCCTCCCAGAGTGCTAGGAATACAGGTGTGAGCCACCATGTTCGGCCCCCAAAATATTTTTTAATGGTTTCTTTCTTTTTTTTTTTTTATTGTTAGATAAATGAAATACGAGAGGCAAAAATACATCTGATTTTCAGACATCTTCCAAATGAGCTTCCAATGTTATTGAAAATGCTGTCTGTATGAAAGTATATACCTTGTTGGGGTTTGAGAGGACCCAACAAAAGGAACTCCTATTCCCTACTGAAATCTGAACCAACTGAGATGTCAAAATATCCCCTTTAATGCTAATAAAATGAGTATTACATCTGAGGAGAATGGGCTTACCCCACAATGTGACTGATTAGCAGGTCTGCAGCCCTGCCAACTTCCCCGCCAGGGGCAGGGTCTTTACTATTACACTTAGTGTGCAGCAAAGAGAAGAGTGGCCAGCGCACCCTGAAGGCAGGCCAGCGCCCAGGAGACACAGGAGAGCAGGGCATGTCAACCTGTCCATAACAACCCATGGTAAGTATGTTATTACTTGTCAATTTGGAAAGCCTCTCCCAGGAAAGAAATGAATGAGAGAGGCAGAGGGAAGCCAGAAGATGATGTCTGTCTTGCTACAAGGAAATAAACTTATAGATTGGAGAATAAGTCCCATCTCTACCCCATATATCCATGGTTTTTTAAAAAAAAACCTTACTATGGGCAGGGCCTGTGGCTCAGTGAGTAGGGTGCCGGCCGCATCTACCTAGGGTGGCGAGTTTGAACTTGGCTTTGGCCAAACTGCAAGAACAAAAATAAATAGCCGTTGTCCCAGCTACTCGGGAGACTGAGGCAAGAGAATCTCCTATGCCCAGGAGTTGGAGGTTGCTGTCAGCTGGGACACAACTGCACTCTACAGAGGGCGATAAAGTGAGACTGTCTTTAAAAAAACAAACAAAAGAAACTCACTACTTTTTTTTTTTTCAATTACTCAACCAATGTTTAAAAATTGGGCACATTTATTAGAAGAAAATGGTGAAAAGGAGACTTTTGTATGTTCATGTACCTGGAATTAAAATTTATAATTATAGAAATTGAGAAGTAGAAACAAGATCAGACTAAAGTACTATGGGTAGTCATTTCTTTGAGACTTTAAACCAGTGGTTCTCAACCTTCCTAATGCTGTGATGCTTTGATACAGTTCCTATGGGTCGTGACCCATAGGTTGATCACCGCTGCTTTAAACCAACTTGTTTATTTTTTTTTAATAATTTTATTAAATCATAATTGTGTACATTGGTGCAATCATAGGGCAGAATGTGCTTCATATACAATCAGAAATATTTTGATTGCGCTGTTAGAGATAGCCTTCATGGCATTTTCTTGATCACTATATGAAGACATTGATACTCTACATTTAATAAATTTCACCAGTACCCTGCTAAGATGCACCGTAGGTGTGATCCCACTAATTGCTCTCCCTCCACCCATCCTTTCCCTTCCCCTCCCCTCCCTTTCCCTTTTCCCTATATTCTTGTGCTATAAATGGGTTTTAGCCTTCATATGAAAGCTATTAATTAGCTTCATATTAGGGTTGAGTACATTGGATACTCTTGTTTATTTTTATTGATTTATTTTTGAGACAGAGTCTCATTATGTTGCCCTGGGTAGACTACTGTGGCTCACAGCTCCCAGCAACCTCAAACTCTTTGGCTTAAGCGATTCTCTTGCCTCAGCCCCCACTCACCCACCCCCAGTAGCTGGGACTACAGGTGCCCACCACAATGCCCAGCTATTTTTTGTTGCAGATGTCGTTGTTGTTTAGCTGGCTCTGGGCCAGGGTCAAACCTACCTGCGTTGGTATATGTGGCTGGCGCTGTAACCACTGTGCTCTAGATACCAAGCCGAACTCTTGTTTATTTAGGAAAGATTATAGGCCAGGCACAGTGGCTCATGCCTATAATCCTAGCACTTTGGGAGGATTGCTTGAGCTCAGGAGTTTGAGACCAGCCTGACCAAGAGCGAGACCCTGTCTCTGTTGCCGGACGTTATGGCAGGTGCCTGTAGTCCTAGCTACTTGGGAAGCTGAGGCAGGAGAATTGATTGAACCAGGCAGGAGTTTGAGGTTGCTGTGAGCTAGGCTAACACCACAGTACTCCAGCCTGGGTAACAGAGTCAGACTGTTTCAAAAAGAAAGATTTTCAAGTACTGCACAAGGAAGGGTTACTGGTGGCATCCTTCGGCCTTTTCCATATTATTAGAGCCCTATTCTGTTCTTGCCCTTGACCAGCATGCTAACTAGCATTCTCCTCTTAGCAAAGTAAATTTCTTGACTAGTTATACATTTTTTTCTAGAGTTAAAAGGTGTGTGTAGGGGGTGGGAGGAATGGGCAGGTGGTGGCAAGGACTGAAGTCAACCAGCGCTTCTGCTTGAGTCTTAAGGCTCATGGTAGTAGTATTTACTTTCTCCTTTGGCTGTATCAGTGCTATCGGTGTAAGTTGTAATTAAGATTGGCAGGGAAAAAATAGCATTACTAATGTCCCTATTAGGGAAAGAGATGAAAATGAATTTAAAGAAGAAAAACTAAAGAGCAAGTGGCAGGTTTCCAGGTAAACTCTGAGGAAGAGCTTCAACAAGATAAACAAAAGATGGTAAAAGGAGCTGAGAGAATAACATAAACATCACGAAAAGTCTATCTTAATGGAACTTGTCTGTTTATGCCTTGGCTTCTTTACCGGAAAATATTTCCTTTCTTATGGAAAAAAGGAAGCTAACAATGATAAAGATGGGGTTTATTTGGGGGTCTATTAAAAAACAGTACAATTTCAACAAAACAAAAAAGCAAAGAAAACAAAAGCCAGGCTTCCTCTTCCTTTTTCCTATTGGGAGTACAACATGACCTAGGTAGGGCTAGGAATCGAAAAAAATGAGAAATGACATATAATTTATGTGAGTGTATTTATATAAAATCATGCACAGCTTAATGATAGGAATGCTCTGAGAGATGTTATTAGGTAATTTTGTCATCGTGTGAACATCATAGAGTTCTTATACAAATCTAGATGGTGGAGCCTATTATACATCTGGGCTACCGACCTGTATAGCATGTTACTGTGCTGAATACTGTGGGCAGCTGTAACACAATAGAAGTATGTGTGTCTAAACATAGCAAAGACACAGTAAACAATGTCATTGTAATCTTAAGCAACTGAAGTCATACATACAGTCTATCCTTGACTGAATCATCATTATGAAGTTTTATGAACTGAATTGGGAATTACCAGTTTCAGTTTATCTAGGGTTGAAGTTCTTTAAAAGAAAAACCTTGGATAACTTTTTGGAGGTTAAGGACTTTCTCGAAAGAATGTATAAGGTCACACAAGTGTGCTTTCTGCACATCAGTCCACTTGGTCCTTAAACCCTTGTACAGTTCATTGGTGAACTCCACCTTAAGAATATTAGCTCTGTCAACTTCTCCTCTTCTGCAGTTAAGAGATGGGCCATTTGGGACATTTGGGATGTTTGTGCTTAAAGACATCTAAGAACATAGAATTTGCCTTTTTGTGCAACAGGGCTGTTCAGCAATGGAATAGGCAAAGGATTATTAGAAAGCCCATTGAAGTCAGGTGTTTTAAAGATGTGAATGGAATGCACCCTGGGTTCATACTAAGTTTGTGACCCAGTCCTAATTGAGATCATTTCCCACCAAGTCCTGTTATGTAAGTGTGCCAGCACTGTCCCCACCCTCTAGTACACTCAAGCACACTTGTACAGTTGTATCAGTGCACACAACTCAAGAACAATTCTACATTTCTAAACATTTTTAAAAATTGAGATAATTAACATACAAAATATAAATCTTGTGTTCAGTTTGATATCTTTTGAAAGTTTTTTTTTTTTTTTTTTTGAGACAGAGCCTCAAGCTGTCACCCTGGATAGAGTGCTGTGACATCACAGCTCACAGCAACCTCCAATTCCTGGGCTCAAGCGAGTTTCTTGCCTCCGCCAAGTGGCTGGGACTACAGGCGCCAGCCACAACGCCCGGCCATTTTTGGTTGCAGCCGTCATTGTTGTTTGGCAGGCCCGGGCTGGATTCAAACTCGCCAGCTCAGGTGTGTGTGGCTGGCGCCTTAGCTCATTGAGCCACAGGTGCCGAGCCACCTTTTGAGAGTTTTATTCACCAATCTAACCACGACCCTAAAGAAGACACAGAATATTTCCCTCACCTAAGAGAAGTTCATTTGTGCCTCTTTCAGGTCATTTCCGCCCACCCCACCTATCTCCGGACAACCACTTCTGATTTCTATCATTGTGTATTGGTTTGTCTGTTCTTTGATGCCATATAAATGGATCATATAGTCTGGCTTATCTACGATGTAGCACGCGTGTTATCGGTATTTCATTTTTATTGCCAAGTAGTAATCTACTGTTGTAATATACCACAATTTGTTTACTTACCTTCAGTAGATTTTTGGGTAGTTTCTGGGTTTTGGCTTTTACAATAAGGCTGTTATAAACATTTCTTTGCAGGTTTTTTTTTTTTTTTTTTTGTAAGTATATCCTTTCCTTTCTTTTGTGTAAATACCTAAGAGTAGAATTGTTAGGTCACAAAGTAGATGTGGTGCTACTGACTCTGCTTTAGGAACTATCTCTAGTGTATTCTTTATTTGTGCCAGGTAATAAAAACCCCTATCTATAACAAAAAACAAGCAAAACAAAACAAAAAATCCAAAGTAGATGTAGGCTTAATTCCATAGGAAATTCCTCCTGCACTTATTTTATTAACTCATGAAGCATTATTTATTCCAGTTCCAATATTTATTGCCATTTATTCCTTCTAGGCTTTATTTGTAAATTATTTTCTCATATTCATATTATTGATAGAAATATCGAACAGGATGGGAAAGGATGAAAGTGATGGAAACTGGTAGTGCCCATAGCTCAGTGGGTAAGGCACCCATGCACCGAGGCTGGCGGGTTCGAGCCTGCCCTGGGCCTGCTAAACAACAATGACAACTGCAACAAAAAAAATAGCTGGGCCTTGTGGCGGATGCCTGTAGTACCAGCTGCTCAGAAGGCTGAGGCAAGAGAATTGCTTGGGCCCAAGAGTTTGAGGTTGCTGTAAGTTGTCACGCCACGGCACTCTGCCAAGGGTGACATAATGAAGACTCTTTTTTAAAAAAAAAAAAAAAAAAGGTGGAAACTTCCAAGAAGCCTAAGATCAAAATTCCTTGAATGTGATCATGTAACTGTATGTGAACCCACCTAACAATTCCCATCCAGGCTATATTCTCCATTTTTCCTATAAATACTAAGCTGGAATAAATTTTTAGAGACCTATTTTGTTATCTTATTACATGTATCTTTTTGCACAAATGCTATTTCCCAAAACGTTTTATGGTGAAATACTTTGCATAGTTGTGTTCACTATCCTTAGTCTATTCTCATTAGACACATACCTTTCTGCTCAAAGCTATAGTGAAGATGTATTTAAGCAATATACAATAGAACCTCTGTAAATTGACCACGTAGGGACTGTAACAAACTGATCAACATATGGAGATGGTCACCATACGGAAATTCTATGGAGTACATGTACATGTCCAGTCTATGAAAATTAGGTCAGCTTAAGGAGGTGGTCAGTGTAGGCAGATGGTCAACTATGGAGGTTCTATTGTATGTGAAGATGGCTTGAAACAAATATGGAACACTGTGTCACTATTATTTGTTACCATTTAAAAATTTTTAAAAAGGCTTTTTATCTAAAAGAATATTAGTGTATTGTTAATAGAACAAGAGCACTGTTTTACTTGTATTGGTACTAAGTGGGTTTAGAGTAGCAGATAGAATTTAGTGTGGATGGTCAATTGGTAGATGCTGCCTGCATTCCTATAACCAAGTAATTTTCTTACCCAGGAATCCACCACTTATTGAGTACTAGGCATCAGGCACTCTTCTAAGCATTTTAAACATATTGAATCCTCACACCAATGTAATGAAAATAACACATAAGGAGGCAATTTTCCCAAGAAGTCAGATGTAGGCTCCAGAACCAGTGTTGTTAATCACTGTGCAGTGTCGCATGCCCATAAGAAGTGGCTGTTCTGGCACCACGAAGTATCTGGATAGTAAGCCTGTAACTGTAGTTCCTTTTCCTTTCACAGTTCTTGCTCTTCACTGTAGATGCTCATCTTAATCCACATTTATTGAGCATCTCCAATGTTTAAAATTATAAGGAGGGCGGGGCCCATGGCTCAGTGGGTAGGGGACGGGCCACATACACCGAGGCTGGCGTGTTTGAACCTGACCTGGGCCTGCTAAACAACAATGACAACTGCAACAAAAAAATAGTCAGGTGTTGTGGCTGGTGCCTGTAGTCCCAGCTACTTGGGAGGCTGAGGCAAGAGGAACACTTGAAGCAAATACTTAAGCCTAAGAGTTTGAGGTTAGTGTGAGCTGTGACTCCACTTTACTCTACCTAGGGAGACAGCTTGAGACTCTGTCTCAAAAAAAAAAAAAAAAAGAAAAAAGAAAAAAGATAAGGAACAAGGATGAGTTGTCAGCTTTTAAGGCTAAAAATACATTACTGGAGAAGAAATGGAGTATTAGTGAATTCAGAGTGAGAGGTTAATGTCAAGTTGGGATACGAGTTAATGATGTGTTGTGGGGATCAGGTTGGATAGGGTCATGAAATGCCTTGCTGAAGCCTGGACTTTAGAGAGGGTGTGGGCACAAAATGAGCAATTACATTTTCATGAGGAGGTCAGACATTAAATAGTAATCATGGTGTCAATAGTGCCACCATCAATAGCAGAGCTTGCAGTGATGGGACCAATGGTGGATCAAATAAAAATCTAAAATAAAAAATATTTGTTTAAGCAAATGTACATAAGCAAATGTAGCTTTAAGATAAGTTTCCTAGGCCTGTACCCAGTTCCTTGGCCTCCCATCCCTAAACCCAATGTCTTCCTCATTTAAAAAAGCACTATCGTAAGACCCTGTCCATAGGGAAATTCTGGAGCTTCTGCTAGTATGGTAATATGAGATTATAAAAAGGAAGGCAAAATCTGGTAAGCAAGAGCTCAGGGAAAGCTTTCCCAAGGAAGTGACTTTTAAGCTGTGTGCTAACAGATGAACAGGAATTTTGACTAAGGCAAAATCTGGACAGGCTGAGAACTTCAACTACGAAGAGAATCCAACATGACAGGAGTCATGTGTCGTGTGAGATGGTGCAATGCTGTAACAGGCCATATTGAGAATGCTGAGTATTATAAAAAATAGGAAATGGTTGTTAATCACATCTTGTTGTTATAAAATCATATTGGGAACTGGGCGCGGTGGGTCACACCTGTAATCCTAGCACTCTGGGAGGCCAAGGCAGGTGGATTGCCTGAGCTCATGGGTTCAAGACCAACCTGAGCCAGAGTGAGATCCTGTCTATAAAAATAGCTGGACATTGTGGTGGATACCTATAGTCCCAGCTACTAGGGAGGCTGAGATAAGAGAATCACTTGAGCCTAAGAGTTTGAGGTTGCTGTGAGCTATGACACTACAGCACTCTACTGAAGGTGACAAAATGTGATTCTGCCTCAAAAAAAAAAAAATCATATTGGCAATGGGACTGGAGACTTTTGGTTATACAATATCAAAGACTAAAATAACTGTGCCTCCTAAAAGCACTTGGAGGTGCTAGATGAAGCATACTAAATTTAACCTGGGCTTACAATGAAGAAAAGGTACTCTCTCAGTGACATAACCAACAGGAAACTAAAAACAAGGGGTCAACTTGTATACTGGTTCTTTGGTCATCCTGGGAAAGCTGTTATCTCTAATTAAAGGGTTTAGGTTTTAATGTGTATGTGGGTTTAGTGAAACAGATTGTTAACATCTATCTTCTCCCACCCTCAAAGCTGTAAAAAGTTACAAAGGTTTGTATATATTAGTGAAAGCATGGACTAAAAAATTTTTTTAAGGATTAGGACTGAAGCCCTTGGACTTTACCTCAAGCAGGTCTGAGCTTCAGGTTTACATTTTGTACATAGCATAAAATAAAAATTGCTTCTCAGGCAGGTGTTATCTCTAGGGCTCTTGGTAAAACCAACATAAAAGCATTCTGTAGGGATGCTTTCCACAACCTAGTCCATTGATTTTTCTCTCAGAAGGAAAAAAGTTCCATGAAGGATAAGCTGACATTAAAAAATTAGACAAGTGAAACAACCATCACAATCAAAAGTCAGCAGACACAACAAATATCAGAATTAGAAACTTAATGTGGGGGAGGAAAACAATATCCTAAAAGAAAGTAAGTGCTCATAATTGCTAAAAAATGCAGAACAAAACATTAGGGGACAAGTTAAATAGGCTACGATGTATAAAAGGATAGAATGAGTGAACAAAGATATAGAACTAATGAAATGATAGAGAAAGAATATAACTAGAGATGGAAAGTACCAAAAATGAGTTAAGAGACAGAGGACAGGCTGTAGGCAACGTGAATTTCCTTAGGGCAGAATACTTATTTTGTTCACTGAGGTATCCCAAGTGTCTAGAATACTGCTTAGCACATTTCGTGCTAAGTATTAGATAAATCAAAGACCACCAATTATTATATAAGTGAGTGCTAAATAGCTAAATATTAGTTAAATCAAATCCCACCAATTATTATACTAGAAAGGAGAGATTGGGGAAAAGGCGTATTCAACAAGCCAAGAACTTTTCATAACTTATAAAAGGTGTGAATATTTATAATCACACTGAATCCCAAGAAGGATAAATTACTGACTTCCACTTCTGCCTATGAAGGTATAACTACTATGGACCTCATTCATTCACAATAAATTATAGGATGAAATATATCTAAAATTTATCAACTGTTTTTAGAAAGTGGGCAATAGGTAGTATAGGACTTTGGTCCTAGAGAGAAAGCAGTAAACCCAAATCCAGAATCCAGGGAGTTGAAGAGATAGTGATACCAAAGAAGCAAGAATTCACTAGCAGAGTACTAGGTTGGCCTGAGCTATACAGAGAAAGAGCCTCAGAATTCTGCTTAACAGACTGCTTCACCTAGCAGGCAGAATGGATTAGGCCTCATTGAATACCTAGGACATCTGATGAACCCCCTAGTTAGATATTTCACATCTTAGTATTAGAGGTAAGTGAGCATTAGAACAATGTTCTACTAGTCTGGTGAACCCCCTAGTTAGATGTTTCACATTTTAGTACTAGAGGTAAGTGAGCACTAGAATAATGTTCTACTAGTCCTGGCCCCCAAAACTTAAAAGTAAACCTAAAAAGGATCAAGGTGATCTACAACAAATTTAATTGTCTGACAAAGTTAAAAACTTTTTAAAGGAATATAAGAAAATACAGTTTATAAAAATATACATTTCCAGCCAGTCAAGGTGGTGCATACCTGTAGTCCCATGAACTCTGGAGTCTGAGGCAGGAGTGTTGCTTTTGCCCAGGAGTCTGGCACCAGACTGTATAACATGTGAGACCTCTGTCTCTTAAACAACAAAAAAATAGGTTGCTAGGAGTGATGCCTTATACCTATCACCTCAGTACAGCACTTGGGAGGCTGAGGGGAAAGGACTCCTTCAGCCCAGAAGTTTGAGATCATGTCTTTAGTTCCTTAAATTTGTAAGGGATGGTGGTACATGCCTGTCCCAGCTATTCAAGAGGCTGAGGTGGGAGGATCACTTGAGCCCAGGAGTTTTGGGGTTGGAATAAACTGTGATTGGGCGACTGCACTCCAGCCTCATCAGCAGCGGCTGACAGAGATAGCGCCTTTCTCTGGAAAAAAAAAAAAAAAAAAAAGCATCAGGCACGGTATGCAGTGGCTCACGCCTGTAATCCAGCACTCAGGGAGGCCGAGGCAGATGGATTGCCTGAGCTCTAGAGTTCAAGACCAGCCTGAACTAGACAGAGACCCCATCTTTAAAAATAGCTGGGAGGCTCGGTACCTGTAGCACAGTGGTTATGGTGCCAGCCATGTACACCGAGAGTGGCAGGTTCAAACCTGGTCCGGGCCACCTAACCAACTACAACAAAAAAATAGCTAGGTGTTGTGGCGGGTGCCTGTAGTCCCAGCTACTTGGGAGGCTGAGGCAAGAGAATCGCTTAAGCACAAGAGTTTGAGGTTGCTGTGAGCTATGATGCCACAGCACTCTACCTAGGGCAACAGGGTAAGACTATGTCTCAAAAATAAATAAATAAATAAAAATAGCCAGGTGTTGTGGTGGGAACCTGTAGTCCCAGCTATTCTTGAGGCTGAGGCAAGAAGATTGCCTGAGCCCAAGAGTTTGAGGTTGCTTTGAGCTATGATGCCACTGTGCTCTACCCAGGGCGACAGACCGAGACTCTGTCTCAAAAAACATAAAAAAAAAAAAAAAAAAAAATTTACAAGTCATACGAAGAAAGTATGATATATGAATAAAAGATTAATTGGTCAATAAAAGGTGACCTAGGAATGACAGAAATAATGGAATTAGAGAAGACTATTAAAATAGTTGTTTTAAACATAAATATGCTCAAAATATAAAAGAAAATGAATACAATGAAGAGGAAAATAGAATATGAATGTAAAAAAAATAACCAAATATAGTTTCTAGAGGTGAAAAACGATAGGAAAGATTCATTGGATGGGTTTAATAGAAGATTTGACAAAGCAGAAGAAAATGAAGTAAACTGGAAGATACAGTAACAGAAACTACAAAAAAAGCATAAAACACAAAGAAAGCACAAAGAAAAAGATGAAAAGTCACAAGAGAAATTAGAATGTGTTTTGAACTAAATGACAACATACAAAAATTTGTAGGATGCAACTAATGACAGTGTTTAAAGAAAAACATAGCATCAATATATATTAAAATAAGAAGAGGTCTTAATTCAAAGTAACTTAAGAAGCTAGAAAAGGGCAAATTAAGCACAAAGTAGAAGGAATACTATGACAGAGTACAAATTATTAGGATAAGGAATAAACAAGAAAGAGATAATATAAAACTAAATACTGTTTTTCTGAAAATTGGTAAATTTCTATTTATACTCTGGAGAAGAGACAGCTGAGTGCAGTGGCTCATGCCTGTTCTGAGTCAGAAGGATTGTGTTAAGCCAGGGATTCACGACCAGCCTGGACATCATAAGGCCCTAGCTCTACAAAAAATTAAAAACAAGACAAAATTAACACGTGGTGTTAATGGGTGCCATGCGCCTGCAGTACCAGCTGTTTGGGAGGCTGAGGCAGGACTGCTTGAGGCCAGGAATTTGAAGTTGAAGTGAGGCATGATGATTTCATTGTACTCTAGCCTGGGCAAGAGAGCAAGACTCAAAAAAAAAAAAAAAAAGACAAAACAAAAAAGAGAAACATAAATTTATCAACATTAGGATTGAAAGAGAAGACAACTCCAGCTCTTCCATGTAAGACAAAAACTATAAGGGAATATTATGAACAACATTATATCAAAAAATTTGATCATTTAGGTAAACAAATTCCTTGTGTGGCACAAATTGGCAAAACTGACTAAAGAAATAAAAAAAACTAACATATTAATTAAAAAAATTTATAATTAAAAACTTTTGTACGAAGAAAACCTCTGGCTCAGATGTTTTCATCAGTCTATCAAACATTTAAAGAGAAAGTAATATTGATCTTATACAAATTCAGAAAACAGAGGCAGTAGGAAGACTTGTAAACTCATGAGACCCATATTATTACCCTGATAACCAAAGCTAGAAAAGAAATTTACAAGAAAACTAAAGGCCTATATATAAATCTCATAAAAATACATGTGAATGTCTTTAACAATATATACAAAACGGATAATATGTTATGACCAAATAAGGGCTGTACCCCATAATTCAAAGTTGGTTTAACATTGGAAATCCATTAATTTAACTCACCATATCAATAAAGGAGAAAAAAACCAGATCATTTCAATAGATACAGATAAGGTATTTGACAAAATTCAACCCATTCATGATTTAAAAAAAAGGAAAAAAAAAACCTATGCAAAGAATAAAGGGAAACTTCCCCAATCCAATACAGGTTATCAGTGCACTAAATAGCCAACATCACAGCAATATTGACAAATTTACTCCCAAGGTTAAGAAAAAGGCAAAGATATCTGATCTTACGTATCACTTTCTATCAAGCATTATGCGGGAGGTTCTAGTCAATAGAATACAGCAAGAAAAGGCATACAAATCAAAAAGACAAACTGTTTTTTGAGTAGACCATATGATAAAGTACATTAAAAAAATCCTAACAACAAGAAAAGTACTAAAACTTGTGAGTAATATAAACAAAATCCATCTATGAAAATTATATTTCTAGAAGCTAGCAGCAAAAAATTTAAAAATACATTTACAATTAAGAATATGACACTCTGGGAGGCTGATGTGGGTCGACTGCCTGAGTTCATGAATTTGAGACTGGCCAGAGCCAAGATTGAGAACCCAGCTCTAAACTCAAGCCAGGTGTTGTGGCAGGTGCCTATACTTCCAGCTACTCAGGAGGCTGAGGCAAGGGGATCACTTAAGCCCAAGAGTTTGAGGTTGCCGTAGTACTCTATCAAAGGCAATAAAGTGAAAAAAAAAAATGCCTAAGGAGAAATTAACAAAATATGAAGAGATATGTGAGTATTAAACTGACTTCTCAACAAACAAAATCAATACAATAAGAAAATTAAATGCTGAAAGAAATAATTGTGAACTTAAGTTTATTTATTTATTTATTTTGAGACAGAGCCTCAAGCTATTGCTCTGGGTAGAGCACTGTGGCGTCACAGCTCACAGCAACCTCCAACTCCAGGGCTTAAGTGATTCTCTTGCCTCTGCCTTCCAAGTAGCTGGGACTACAGGCACCTGCCACAATGCCTGGCTATTTTTTGGTTGTAGTTATCATTGTTTGGCAGGCCTGAGCTGAATTAGAACCCACCAGCTCTGGTGTATGTGGCTGGCGCCTTAGCTGCTTGAGCTACAGGCACTGAGCTGGATATAAGGTTCTTTTTTGAGATAGAGCCTCAAGCTATTGCCCTCAGTAGAGTGCTGTGGCATCAGAGCTCACAGCAACCTCAAACTCTTAGGCTTAAGTGATTCTCTTGCCTCAGCCTCCCAAGTAGCTGGGACTATAGCTTGCCACAATGCCTGGCTATTTTTTGTTGCAGTTGCCATTGCTGTTTGGCGGGCAGGGCTGGATTTGAACCCATCAGCTCCAGTGTATGTGGCTGGCGCCCTAGCCACTTGAGCTACAGGCGCCCAGCCTGAACTCTGCATCACTAATTCGCAAATAATAAAAAGTAGAAACAAACTGCCTCTCAGAAAAATTAAGTCTGGTTTATTTATATAATGAAAAAATACAACAATGAAAATAATCTCCATCTATCAACAAAGATAAATCTCAAAAACAATCTGAAGAGTTAGTTATAAAAGGATATGTACAATATGATAACATTCATATAAAATGTTAAGATATAAAACAATGGTTAGTCTACAGATAAACAATACTAAATAGTTCATGGATACGAAACAATACTTAATAGTCTATAGCAAGAATATAGAAACATTAGAAGTACTCAAACATGTGTTTTACTAGGATAATGCAGGACGCTGAGGGTGAAGGGAAGATAAAAGATCAAAGCTAGATCAGAAAGTATCGGAACAGAATGATCTTTATTTTATTTTTTACTCGCCACTATCCTAATGAGGACAGAATGATCTTTAAAGCAAAAGGAGAGGCAGTCAATGGCCTGGAGCAGGAGTTGGCACACATTTTGGTAAAGAGCCAGAAGGTCGTTATTTTAGGCAGGTCAAGAGGCAAAATGTTATTTAGGTTCTTTATTGGGATTCAAAGTTAGTGCTCCCTATCAAAATTGATTCCAAGTGTTTGATTTTTTCCAACTATTTAAAAATGTGAAAACCATTCTTAGCTTGCAGACCATCCAAAAACAGTGTGCTGGATTTGGCTCATGGGTTATAGTCAATTAAATTTTCTGTAATGATGGATGGAAATGTTCCACTTTTCCCCAACTGTCCAATATCATAACCACCAGCCACATGTGTCTTCATGAGCAAGTGAAATGTGGCTTGTGGGACTGACTAAGAAACCGGATTTTTAACTGTACATACTCTTAGTCACTGTAGCATTTCCATGAATTTACAGAATAGGTATAAGAGGAGTGGCAGAGAAACAAACCCAAAAAAGTGAGTCTGTGGTGGGAGAGAAGGATGATGATTCAGAAAATAGAAAAATTAGGGGTGATGAAAAGAATTTGGGGTGTGACTGATAGGGAAAATAGAATGATATGGAGATGCAACCAAGAAAACTTGAGATCAGGATTGGATGAGTCAGTCAACAAAACCAGAATTCGTTGGTCACAGATTGGAAGACCACACAATGAAAAGCTGGAAGAGAGGTGTTAGGTTGAGAGTACGGTGGCAAAGATGACAGTTTCATGGCAATGACTTAGAGAAGGGGATGGGAAAGAAATTGTCCAAGGATAAAATAGAGAAGGCTAAAAAGTAAGACAACAAGATAGATATTCTATGTCTGATATTTAAAGAACAAAAGGAAAACACAGTCACTATCTTATGCAAACTTTATTGCTCTTTAAAAATGGAAAATTGAGACAGGAGAATCGCTTGAGCCCAGGAGTTGGAGGTGCTGTGAGCTATGATGCCAGTGCACTCTACCTAAGGCAATAGCTTGAGACTTTGTCTCAAAAAAACAAACAACAACAACAACAACAAAAAATGGAAAATCTACAGTGTTTTTTTAAAGAGGTATATACAAGCGTAGATGTCAAACTTTCTAAACTAAACTAATTCCCTCACTGGTTGATCAAAAATACAGAAAAGTCTTTAGTATTCACATATTTAACCCTTGAGATTTTGACTAAATAAGAAGCTATCCCCAAAGACCATGACATTTATGATTTTACAAGGCAGCACTTTGAACAACATATACTTAGTGCTTGGAGTCACTTACCAGTCCCCGAGCCTAAGCAATCATTAATTTCTCTAATCACAATGCCATACCAATTTCATCTAAAAAATTAAATATAACAGTGGTATAAGGAATTCACAAACAACTTGGGGCATGCCCAATTATGAATGTCAAGGATGTATTTTACTCGAATACTACATAAAGAGTTTCAAAAGATCCGCAGACTGTTTTAAAGAAATCAGTCACGGCTCGGTGCCTGTGGCTCAACGGGCTAAGGCGCCAGCCACGTACACCCGAGCTGGCAGGTTCGAATCCAGCCTGGGCCTGCCAAACAACAATGATGGCTGCAACCAAAAAAAAATGGCTGGGTATTGTGGCGGGCGCCTGTAGTCCCAGCTACTTGGGAGGCGGAGGCAAGAGACTCGCTTGAGCCCAGGAATTGGAGGTTGCTGTGAGCTGTGATGCCACAGCACTCTATCCAGGGTGATAGCTTGAGGCACTGTCTCAAAAAAAAAAAAAAAAAAAAAAAGAAAAAAGAAATCAGTCACTCTAGTATCCTGTACTTAAGGGAAAAATAAAGATGCTAGAAGCTTAAAACTAAAATATCATAATTTGAGCAATCATTACTAATTTTCAAAATGTTGGTATAACATACATTTAGACTAAATTTAAGGGGTTTAGGCAGCATAGGCAATCTAAACAATTATAGTGCTTAAGTCCAGTTGTTTATTCAAAGGAAAAATAAATTAAGTTTGTTAAAGCTTGAAGATAAAATATCACATTTGAACCATAGTTTTGAAGAAATGATTCAGAGTCCTATTTTTTTTTTGAGACAGAGTCTCATTATATCGCCCTCGGTAGAGTGCCGTGGCGTCACAGCTCACAGTAACCTCCAACTCTTGGACTTAAGTGATTCTATTGCCTCAGTCTTCCAAGTAGCCGGGATTATAGGTGCTCACCACAACGCCTGGCTGTTTTTTGTTGCAGCTGTCATTATTATTTAGCTGGCCCAGGCAAGGTTGAAACCCGCCAGCCTCAGTGTATGTGGCCGGTGCCGTAACCACTGTGCTACTGGCACAGAGCTGATTTAGAGTCCTGTTGAGAGAGATATTCTATGGCAACAGTTCAAGCCACTTCTGTACTGTCTTACAGATTTTTTTTCTTAGAGAAATAAAAAAAGGTATAGGATGAATTTAAACAGTATGCAATAAAAGCTTCATCGTATTTGCTTCATACGTTTTTTGGAATGACGTCTCGGATCCCTTTTCTGCTTGAAAATGGGAGAATTCAAGAAACACAAATCTGTGAAAGGGTCTCCTCGTCTCAGTTTCCTATAAGGGTAAAAAAAAAAAGAAAAAATCTTAGGCATAATTATAAGCACCCCAATATTAACTTATTCGTTTGTAAAAAGTTATGGTAAATATGCCAATTTTAATGTTCCTACTTGAGTTTATCAGAATTTTATGTTTCAAATAAAATTCACTTTTAATCAAAGTTCTATAACCTTATTCCCCCAACATGCGTCACTAAAAATGTATTTCTCACAAATCGAATACTTACGAAGCAAGAGTGGGCTCCTTATAGTTCACGTGGGCTGTGCATCTACGCTTAGGAAGAGACTCTGCTGGGCTTCCTTTATTTTTGTTTGGAGAAAGAGAAAATCTCCTGATTTTAACTTCAGGATACAAGGGGATATTGGTGACATCCTTCAGGCTAAGATGAGGTGACTGTTGAGTTTCAGGTGGTGTACCTACAAAAACAAATTTTACTAAATATCGCTCCAAAACAAAGGAATCACAGAAACTAAAATTACATTTGTAACATAGGATCTAGAAGTATATATCCTAAAAGTATACTAAATCCAGCATTTTATAATACAAATTTTTAAACCTTTTCATTTTTTTCTCTTCCTCTCAAAACAGAGTTGAAATATTAACTACGGTAGATGTTAACTAATTGAAGACTTTTCTAAAACTTAAAATTGTTCAAGGATACCTTAGCATAATGTTAGTTTAAACTATGTAATTTCATTTTAGTCATACATTGCTATTTATTAACCGTCATGGCTTCTTTATCTCTTTCAATGCCGAAGTTTATCACTAAGTAGCTTCCTATAGTCTTCTCTTTTTTTTTATTTTTTTGAGACAGAGTCTCACTCTATTGCCCTTGGTAGAGTGTTGTGGCCTCATAGCTTACATCAACCTCCAGCTCTTGGGCCTAGGCAATTCTCTTGCCTCAGCCTCCAGAGTAGCTGGAACTTACAGGTGCCCGCCACAACATGTGGCTATTTTTTGTTGTAGTTTGGCTGGGGCCAGGTTCGAACCTGCCACCCTTGGAACATGGGCTGGTGCCCTACTCACTGAACCATGGTGCCACCTTTTTTTTTTTTTGAGACAGAGCCTCAAGCTGTCACCCTGGATAGAGTGCTGTGACCAACCTCCAATTCCTGGGCTCAAGCGAGTCTCTTGCCTCTGCCTCCCAAGTAGCTGGGACTATAGGCACCAGCCACAACGCCCGGCCATTTTTTGGCTGCAGCTGTCATTATTGTTTGGCAGGCCCGGGCTGGATTTGAACCCGCCAGCTCAGGTGTACGTGGCTGGCGCCTTAGCCTGTTGAGCCACAGGCGCCGAGCCAACCTTTTTTTTTCAAGGAGATAGTCCCACTCTGTCACCTATGCAGGAGTGAAGAGGCTTGATAATAGTTCAAACTCCTAGGCTCAAGTGATCCTCTTGCTCCAGCTTCTCAAGTACCTGGCTAATTTTAAATTTTTTTATAGTGACATCATTTCACTATTTTGTTCAGGCTGGTCTCCAACTCATGGGCTCAAGTGATCTTCTTGGCTCAGCCTCCAAACTGCTAGGATTATAGGCTCAGGCCACTGCAGCCAGCCCCCTGTAGTCTTATAGAGCCATCTAAACTCCTTCTATTAAGAACATGAGAATTATCTGTTAGCCTCTGTGGAAACCAAGAGAAAAGTAAAGCTAGTATAAACTTCTAGTGAAGCTAGTATATTAAAAAGTTACTCATTGTTTTTCCTGTCAGAAACACTCAGGTCATTCTACTTTCAGGTACATCTATATTGGGAAGCAGATACTCAGAACATCATAAGGACACTGCAAGACAAACTATCTCTTCGAACAGCTTTAAAAAGCAAATAGTATCCCCCCAAACTTGGTCAACTTGGAAGGACGCTTCACTTTTTTAGGCTTTAGTTTCCTTATGTACAAAATAAACATGAGGGACACATATTCTTCCAAGAACTGTTTTGAGGATCAAATAAAATGACAACAGTATTTTAAGGGTGATACAGCCTGACCATATACACTGGTAGTAATTTTAGTTAATGTTTTACCACATTAACTAAAATTCCAAAGTGAAAATCTTTGTGGGAAGGTGGAGGTTATATTGCCAACATTTGTACTATACCTATTTTTGATCTAATAAATTAATAAAAACAAGATTTTTTTGAGCCACAGGTTTTAAATGTTTTATAAATATCTTTCAAAAGAATATTAACCCTGCCAAATGAGGAAAAATTTTCTTGGTCTCATTAGGGCATTTCACCAACTAGAAAATTATTTTAAATCATAGTTCCTATCAAATTAAATTATAAAGCAAAGCCATTAAAACAACACATCACTGCATTCAAGTTTGATTTCATTTTCAAGGGCACATTTCAGGTGAGTGTATAAAAGATATAAAAATATTTTAATTCAACTTACCTTCACAAAAAAACTCCCCCTTGGGACACTTCATTTATTGAAAATACAAATACTGTCTCCATAACAAGTAATGTTTACTGGTAAAGGGGATTTAAATTACCATGAAGTAGGTCAGAGCAACACAACTGTGATTTCTACCCCTAGTTCCCCTACCATTTAATCAGACTGTAACTTGCCCCGAGAGAGACAGATGGTAAGTTTCTAACCTCCTCTAGAGAAACAGATGGGAAATATAGTATACAAGCATCAGGAGTGATCATTTATCATAAACATTAAAAATGGAGGCAAACAAGCAGATCACTTACTGGTAGGAGTTTTTGTTGGCTCAGAATCCTCTGTCTCTTTTTCATCTGTATGTTTTAGTGCTCTTTTAGATCGAGGCCTGGTGACTGGTTTCCTGTCTGAATCACTGGCAAGATTTTGAATGTACTTGCGAGTAGGCAAATAGAGGTCACCAGAATCATCTCCTGAACTACTTGATTCACAGATGCTCACGTCAGACTTACTGTTGTTTTCTTCCCTATCAGAATCATTGTTTTTTTGTCGGAAAGGAGTGAGATGAACACGCTCTTCCAAATTAAAATTGTAAGCATCACCAGAACTGACAGATTCATCCAATGTTTTTTTGGAAATAGTTTTTTTATTTTCACTTTTGTTCTTTTTAGATTTTGATATAGATTGTAATTTTCTCCTTCTGTTAGCTTTTCTCTTCTCTTTTTCTTCCTTGTGTGGCTCTATGCTTACTTTTAGGTTGTTCAGGTTTAGATTCTAAAATAACTTCTTTTGTTTCAGTAAACATTCCTGGGTGGATCAGCTTTGGTGATAAATTAATGTGGTCCTTCTTCCATTGACAAACATTCTGTTCTACATTTGCAGGTATGTGCATGTTTGGTGGTGGGTCTACAAATCTAATTCTTTCCAATTCAAAAGACTGCCCCACCAAATGACTGGTTTCAAAATCATCCAAGGTATCAAACTGACATGGACTGCTGCTGCAATGTTTCTTCAAACTGCCACGACGGAGAGATACAGTTCTAGGCAAGACATCAGTAGACTTGTCTTCACCTGAGTCAAATGGGTCAATGGGTACATACTCTGAGGATTTAAAAAATAAATGAAAAAACAATCTTACTGTGTGAAAGTCTGAATTTTGAAATTCAAAGTTAAAAATGGAATGAGAGAAGTCATTCTGTAGTTTTCCTACAAGTAAATAATATACCAGGAACTTAATGTTACCATCTATTTGTCAGTGCTCAGCTGATGGCTTTTATCTGATCTGTGAAAGAAAGAATATGATGCAAATATCCAAAATCCAAAATCTGAAACTATTTGAGCATAGACATGATGCTCAAGCAAATGCTCATTGGCGCATCTGAATTTCAGATTTTCCGATTAGGAATACTGAACTAGTATATTGCAAATATTTCAAAATCTGAAAAAAACTGAAACACTTCTAGTCTCAAACATTTAGGATGAGGAATATTCAACCTGTACAACCTTAAAAAATATTTTAACATTGGGTTGTATGTGTTCTCAGTTTGGAGAAAAATGATCATCTATCATTGAGTACAGATTCAGGGGAGCAGAACCTCATATTCCAAAGTGGGGTAAATATAGGGTGGTCATAAAGTTTGTGTGCAAATTAAACTAGACATCTTGTATGTGAGAAAGTAGAGCCATGCTAAATTGTTCTTTAAAAAATTTGGATAATTGGAAAGCCTTTCAGATAAGAAACAGAATCTATGTTTTTAAAGAAAGTGAGCATTGGGCGGTGCCTGTGGTTCAAGAGTAGGGCGCCGGTCCCATATACCAGAGGTGGCAGGTTCAAACCTGGTCCCAGTCAAAAACTGGAAAAAAAAAAAAAAAAAAGAAAGTGTGGATATTTGTCTGGTTTTGCTTATTCAAATGCTATCCCTTCTTCAAAGCTTAGTTCAAGTAGAGGAGATGATATTTGAGGACTGTGATACTTTAATTTATAAAAGCATTAGGAAGGGCATGGCTCTGGAGTTCAGCTTTCATTTTAAACCCTACCTTTTATCATCTGGGTTATTTCATGTGAGATGCTTTATTGTACTTATATTCCCAGGTCGTTGTGAGGGTTATGTTATATGAGACAAGATATGTAAAATTCCTAACACAGAGCTTGACACAGAGTAAGGCTCAGTAAACTGCTGCCATAAGTCACAGCCAAAGTTTATGATTACAGATTTGGCATAATGAATGGATGTATTTTAAAACTCTATTATTCTGTGTAAAATAAACAGACTTGCTTTGAGCAGAATACCAGACTGGCAGATTTTAAAAGTTTTTTAAAAAAACAAATTAAAGCAAATGCAATCAGTGTAACCTAATTCTTTGTAACCTCAATGAATCCCAAACAATGAAAACAAACATTTTTATCTAAAACCTGGAAAAAATACCTACTAATGTGTACTTTGATACCAGTTCATGCCTCCATAAATGATATAAAATGAATATTAAAAAAATTAAAGAAATTTAATTATAATACTTGTTCTTTAGATCTTATTTTACCCTTAATAATATTTTTAGATTTTTACTTGAATTACCTTCTATTTGAAATGATTCTCTTTGTCTTGAATGGGCATTATCTTCAAGAGGAACTTCCCTTAGAAAAGTAACAATGAAAAATAGAAATTTATTTAACAATTATGAAAAATTCATTTTATTATTATAAAAATGAATTTAATATTTTCTTAGAAGTTTTTTCTTTCCTTTAGTACTACTTCATAATTCTATTCCAAATCAGTACATCTATGCTGTATCAAAGGAAACAAGAAAACACTCATGCCGATTGCATGGAGGTTAATTTGTTATGGTTGATACTCAACTCCCAATAGAACACGTCAAGTCAGATGTTTTCATCTGAAAACATTCCATAACTCAATTTAACTGAAGAAACAAATAATCAGAATTGACTTAAAAAAAAAGAAATATATATATATATATATTTTGTAGAGACAGTCTCACTTCATTGCCCTCGGTAGAGTGCCATGGCATCACACAGCTCACAGCAACCTCCAACTCCTGGGCTTAGGCGATTCTCTTGCCTCAGCCTCCCGAGTAGCTGGGACCACAGGCGTCCGCCACAACGCCTGGCTATTTTTTGTTGCAGTTCAGCCAGGGCTAGGTTTGAACCTGCTACCCTTGGTATATGGGGCTGGCGCTTACTGACTGAGCCACGGGTGACGCCCTTAAAAAATATTTTTTAAAAATGCAGTTTTATTACTTAACGCTTTAAGATGCTGCTTATTGGCACACCTGCACTTTGTTGGTAATACATGCTTTTATGGTGCCTAACTATTGCATTCTTCTGAAATTATTTAATATTATTTATTTTCTTTAAAATCCTGCTCTCCTTTGGTTTTCGGAACAAGAAAACTTCCTTTATGCTCTAATACTATTACCGGAAGTTTCATTTCATTTGTAATTGTATTCTGTAGAGAGTTCTCTACTCTAGGCATCAAAAATTTAACAGATTTGGGTAACAGATATATAGTCATTATAACTAATATCCACTTTAAAAATCTTATAAAAACTCATTACCTTCTCTTAACTTTTTGCTCATAACAAAAATTTCATCATATCTTAAAGTTCAAATGTTTAGAAGCTACTAAAGATTAAAAGTAATGTATGGGGACAGAAATCATATTAGTGGTTACTTTGTAAGAAGAGGGGGATAGACTTGAAATAGATACAGAGGAATTGTTTATGACAAATCTTATCTAAGAGCAACTATGCTCCCCAGGGTATATCTGAAGTTATTTTTGGTTCTCATAACTTAGGGAGAGGGATGTTACTGCCATTTAGTAGACAGAGTTAAAGGATGCTACTAAACATCCCACAGACAGCCTTCTATTACTGCAACAAAGAACAATCTGGCCCACAATGTCATTAGTATCATGACTGAGCAACCCTGGGCTAGACTGATGGCAATGCTGTCTATCTTAATTAAAGTTTTACTTGCACAGATATATACATTAGTCAAGTTCATCAAATTGTATAATTAATATCTGTGCATTTTACTGTATGTAACTAGATCTCAATAATTCATAAACAAAGTACACTTGATCCAAAAGAAGAGGGAAGAGGGTATATGGGTCTAATTGAAAAAATAAATTGGATCAGCAAGACAGTGTGACAGCTATATTGAACGTAATGTTTTATTGTATATATTTTTCTAAACCAGACTATTTATAGCATGGCAAAATACCATCATTTCAGCAGCCAATCCTTTCTAGAATAAAAACATGATACAGAAAAAAATATGACTGAAGGGAATAGTTTAAAAATTCTAACAAGGCTTCTTATTTCTAGACATCAAAAAAGTAGTTACATCTGGGCGGTGCCTGTAGCTGGCCCCATATACGGAGGGTGGTGGGTTCAAACTCGGCCCTGGCCAAACTGCAACAAAAAAATAGCCGGCTGTTGTGGCGGGCACCTGTAGTCCTAGCTACTCGGGAGGCTAAGACAAGAGAATTGCCTAAGCCCAGGAGCTGGAGGTTGCTGTGAGCTGTGAAGCCACAGCACTCTATCAAGGGCGAGAAAGTGAGACTCTGTCTCAAAAAAAAAAAAAAAATAGTTACATCTAAGAAAAAGAAACCTTAACCTTGGCTATATATAATAAAACTTTAACACATCAGATTTTCTCAAATATATTCTCAGTTGAGAGAGAGACATATTCCAAATATATAAGAGTTGAAAGTTGAGCACAGTGGGTCATACCTATAATCAATCCTAGCACTCTGGGAGACTGAGCTGGGAGGATCCCTTGAGCTCAGGAGTTTGAGACCCCATCTCTACTAAAAATAGGTGCCTATAGTACTCACTACTCAGGAGGCTAAGGCAGGATCACTTGAATCCAGGAGTTTGAGGTTGCTGTGAGCTAGGCTGATGCTACAGTACTCTAGCCCAGGCAAAAGAATTAAACTCTGTCCACCCCAACAAAAAAAAAAAAAAAAAAATATATATATATATATATATGCATATATGTATATATAAAAGAGTTGATATGATGGAAATTTCCTTTTATAAATGGATTACAGAATTAAATTTTTAATAATTATAAAAAGGAATTTGATACTAACGGTAAATCCTTCATAAATAAATTCTTGGAGTGGTCATCATTATTGGAGTCCATTCCTGAGGGACATTTTTCTTTATTCTATTGTCATATTAAAATAAAAGAAAAGTCGTGATTAAGTATTCATAACAAAATATTCATTTATTCATCAGTATACAGTTATTGAGTCTATTATGATGCCAGGCACCATTTCAGGAATTGAAACTACAATAGCTAAAAAACAAATCAAGTCTTACTCTCTTAAAGCTTACATTCTAGTGCATGGAAGAAATAAAAACAGTAAAAAAAAAAAAAAAAGGACACAGATAATTTGAAGACTGCAAAGAAACTAGTAGGAAGAAAAGCAGTGGAAACAGTAAGTAGGAAAAACCTTGCTGTGTTTAGAAAGAAAGATGGTATGGTTAGAACATAGGTAAGAACAGTAGAAGATGAACTTGCAGAGGCCAGATAATATAGGGCCTTGAGAGCCATGAGTTTGGATTTTATGTTTTTGTCGTTTTTTAAGACAGTCTCATTCTGTTGCACTGGGTAGAGTGCTGTGGCATCAAAGTTCGCAGTAACTTCAAACTCTTGGGCTCAAGTGATCTTCTTGCCAGTGAGTTTGGATTTTAGTCTAAGTGTGACCAGGTACATGGTATCAGCTGGGACTAGAGTCATAGCTATGGAAGTGAAGCTCAGTGGAAGTCCTAGAGATAACAAGTCGTGCTCAGAGAGTGAACAGGGATGGCGGCAAGGACAATGAAGGGAAGGGAATCCGCTTATGCTTTTTGGCCTAAGTAAAGAGTAGGCTACTTTACTGAGATGAGTAAGACTTATGGACAAAGGGAAAAGTATACAATATTGTTGGGAGGGAGAAAATAGTGCTTTGTATAAAATATACACAAGGATTGTATATGACATCCTTTATAAGCTTGTAAGCAGAGAGATAAAGTAGTAGCTATATGTGTATCTGCAGTTAGTTCTTGTACTATAAATTTAGAC
The DNA here is from genome assembly GCA_963573935.1 of Arctocebus calabarensis. Classification (NCBI taxonomy): domain Eukaryota; kingdom Metazoa; phylum Chordata; class Mammalia; order Primates; family Lorisidae; genus Arctocebus; species Arctocebus calabarensis. The sequence continues at coordinate 25,435 of CAUYON010180403.1, forward strand.
ATCACCAGTGGAAAGATAGTATATAAAGCAATAGGAGAATATAAGGTGAGTTTAGGACAATTGGCACTTAAATGCTGAGCAAAGCAGCAGCCAGCCAGAAAGACTGACATGGAAAAGTGAGAAAGTTAGTAAGAAAACTAGGGGAGCATATCAAAAAAACTAAGAGATAAAGTATTTCAAGTAAATAGTAATCTCTGTATGGCATATTACTGAAAGATCAAGAAAGAGAAGTAACCACTGAATTGGTAACGTGGAGGTTTTGGTGACCTTGACACACAGCAAATATGTGTGTATAATAGAATGACAGAGACAGAAGCAAGATTAAGAGTGGTTTCGAATGCAAATGGGAGCTGAAGAAGACAAGATAGGGAATGCACTCTTTGGAAAGCAGAGAAATGAAGAGATAGATATGAGATAAGGAGAGGTTTGATTTTTCTTTTCCTCTTAAAGTGAGAAATACTAAAGCACATTTGACGACAACTGGAACAATCTAATAGTGAGGAAGACACATGGAAGAGAGAGCAAACTTCCAGGAGCAAAGTCCTAGAGGAGATGAGAACAGGTCGTTAATAGGAGCAGGGAACACTCCTGCCACCGTAACAAGAGGGAAGATAGAGAATACACACACAGATAGGCAGATCTATAGATCTGTGTCATGAAGATGAGAATTCCAGTTCAAGTCTTAAGAAGCCATTCTAATTTAGTTCAACTGTTTTTTGAAATGTGATGCAAATATATGTTGGTGCTATAATGAATAGGCTAAAACTGTTCATCAGAGATAAACCAGAAATTTAATCCTGTTAAAAGCTTTACATGTGATAGCCACATGATATCATAAACATGCTAGCATATGTTCTGAAACTAGTATTATTGAGGGTAAATAAAAAAATATTTAACTATATAGTAATATAACTTAAAGACAAATTAATAAAAAGATCTATTATAAAATTTAGGGAATGAAAGGCTATTAGAAATTATTTAAAAGCTAAGTTAATTACTGGTAGCCAAAAAACATTCTTATAATTAAAGCACTTTAAGCTTCTCCAACATTGCTAAATTGACTTGATAAACAGTGAAGAACATGTGTAGAAGGATGGTTGAGAATGAGTGACACAGACAATAAGTATATGGCAGAAAGTAAACTTTGATGTTTTAAATGCTAATATACTCATGTAGCTACTAACAATGTTTTAATAAATACTTAAAAAGTCACTGATAAATGTTAAAGGGCCTGCAATTGTAGATTTTTTTTCCCCACTGCTTTTGTGATATCTCATTGAACATTCATGTCATACTATTTGTGTGTGATTTCAGCGAAAAGGGAGGAGGAAGATTCAAATGCCTTTGGAGAGATTTTTTTCCTCCTAGTTGACTGAACAAGTAAAATTAAAAATTAGGAGATTACATTCTGGAAAAAAAGATTAAAACAATCTAATCCTCACATGAAGGTGGAGTAATCATATCTAATCTTCACAGAGGCAATTCTCAACTGTACTATACATGTACATATTGCCTATGTGTTTCTGCATACGTATATATTGCAAGACTGTCTATATCACACATAGAAAAAAATAGGAATCACTGTAATTCCTTTCTCAAGTACCCCCCACGTCCCTGGCTTTCTATTCATTTTTGTTTTGTTTTGTTTTTTCCCCATAGCTTAGAGTAAGGCAGAACCCCTTGCTTTCTTATCTGCCTCCTGGTCTAAATGCCAATGCAACTGGCATAGCAAACAGCCACTGAGAAGAAAGTAAACTGTTCTGTTAACACCTGACACTCACCACTGCTTTTCTTTTCCTTTGCCCCATGTGATTTCCCTGGCATTGGCATCTGGGAAAAAGGAGGGAGAAACTGGCTCATCGTTATCTTCTTAGTATTAACTTATAATGAGGCACAATGAATATTCTAAAGCAAACTTTCTCCATGTCTGCAATATTTTGGCAGGTAGGACCATTTTTGATTCCCTTCTTTAGAACCTTAGACACAAACAAAATCAGATTAAAAATTTGGTCAGGACAATGTTCAGGGTATTTCTCATCTGGGAGTTAAATGCATTGTCTCCCTTATTTAGCCAACAAATAGGTAAAAAAGAATCTCTAAAAAGCACTTGAACGCTTCCCATTCCCCAAATAAAGGTAGTTTTCATAAAAATCTCACTAGATACAGAAAACAAAGAAAAGCCAAGATAGCATTGATCTAAAACTTTTGGATTAGTCTACTTCAACGACCATTTTTAGACCATTAGCTTAGTTGTGCTTTCTTTCACTCACTTAGCTGAACATTCGAATGACTGGCAGTACAAAAGGCTAAATTATTTCTTCTGTATTTTGTCTTGCTATCTGCTTTTAGAACCACGTTAGGCAGGTAGGCACAAGCCTCAAGTACCTATGTGCTTAAAGCTTTTTTTTTTAACTGGTCAGACACAACAGCTGTGCTAGAGAACTGAACAATGATGTTTAAAGAAAACATAGCCATTAGTAATAAATTTTAAAAATGTAACTGATTTAACAACTTATTCACTTATTCATTTTCTCGACAAAGTAAGCCTTTATAATAAAAATACCTGAGTGGCTTCTTCTGTTTGTCGTGAAGTAAATTTTTCTTTCAGCGCATATAGCTGACATGCAAGGTAGTAGCATTCCTTTCTCAGCTGTAGGATGATATCTTGGGCTTCCCTCACTTTAGATTTTTCATTTTCCAAAGCTAGAACTAACATTCTGTTGTTGTCTTGGTAATTTTTCAGCAATGTAGAAGTATTGGCTAGAAGGGGATTAAAAAAATATAACAGTTATTAAATCTAAACTTAAAAAGTGACATACATGGAAAATATAAAATAACTTACTGATTATTTGGCATGGTGCAGCTATAAAAGACTTGCGTTTGCCAATCTCTGCCAAATTTTTATTTCTTTTCTCTTTCATTCGCTTCTTTATGTCTTCAAGACTCTCTTGAAAAGACTTTTTTAGGCACCTTTCCTTGGCCATCTTATGCCTAGGAATTTAAAACAACAAAAATTATATAATATTTCTGAAAGACATTATTAAATATAAAACTTTATACTAAAAATATGTATTGTTTATAAAGAATAGATTAAATAGACCTAATTGCAAAATTAGCTCAAAGTAGCTAAGATAAGTTAGCTGACCGGGTAATAATTTAAACTTTGTAGCTTTGAAATATCATTAATATTACTGTCATAATCCTATCCTCCTCAGGCACTTTATAAGGAAGTTTTATTAAATATGGATTTCCAACCACAAAATCCCATTATATGCCGCCATTCATTCTTTAACAAATACTCGTTGGGGTCTATATGCTACGTACTATGGGAAGTGCTTATTATTACATTTCAATGCTATTATTATTTGTGTGTCTTATGGAAAATGTTTATGGCCAATTTTAGTGCTTAAACTTACAGCATTAGTTCAGCAGTAATCATATACCTTTACTTTGTTTTCCAGCTCCTAATTATTAATTTATCAGAATAGTTCAGTTACTTTTCCACACTCTTTTAACCCAGTAGCACTTAAGACATTCATACATGCTTAAGAAAAGTCAAGGTGATCCTCAGAGGTTTAAACTATGTAGCACTACATACAATTTAAATAGGCTATTACAGTGCTAAAATAAGCAGGAACTAGAGAAGAGGAACAGGCTAGTATTCTCAAAGTTATTGCTAAAACTCAGGACTATAAATTATGACTACATCAAATAAGATATTAAATAAAGACTGTTCTAGTTTCAGTCTGCAGTGAGCTATGAAGATGCTACTACAATCTGGTCTGAATGAAAGAGTAAGACACTGCCTCAGAAAAAAAAAAAAAGTAGTAAAACATGCATTGATAGAGGAATATGCTATTGAGTGTACAATACGTAAGTACACTTAATCGTTCAGTGATGCAAATCAGATATGCTTCAGCATGCTACCAGACATGTCTAACTACTTTTTGTGATTATCTCTTACCCTAGATTGTACTTTGCGGATCTTAACATTGCAAAAAAAAAAAAAAAATCTTGTTTCCTATGATAATCTAGGTATGCAATTTTCATCATAAAGCATATCTTCATCTCCTCTAAGTTAGTAAAATATTTTTCTAAACCTAACATTTTCTTGAGTATTTTCTCCAAGTCTTATTTTCCTCTTTTTATTGTATGGGGTCTTAAATATAGATAATGTATATCCCATTTAAATATTTTCTTTCTACCAACATATGATATCATATAATGCTGGCAGATTCCCAGTAGAGCAACAGAAACTATTAACACTAATGTTTTCTAATGTAAAGACAACGGTAAAGATCGTTTAAGAGCCATACAGATTAAGTAGCTAATCAAGTTTACTTTTGCAAAGCCTTAACTAAAAAACTTTGATTCTTAAATTTAATCGAGTTAAAAACACAAAAGCAATTTGTCACATAAGTTTTCTTTTCCGTCTAGGGCAATGGTGTTAAGAGGGGTGTGTAGAGAGAACGAATGAAAGCTGAGAAAGGCCAGTGGTGCCCGATTAAGAATCTCAATGGTTACAGTAGTATTCTTGCAAGGGCTCTGAACTCAAGAACTTAAAATATTTGACCTCCACCCATAATTCTTCATTTAATCTTGCTGCAGAGGTAGCCACTGCTGCTATCTCCAGGCCTGTACAAGGAAAGGACATCCAGGGTATTACGCTGCATAAACAATAGTTACCCATTTTCTTGTGTGTCTTTACGTGGAGCCTCGCTTCTTACGAGCGTACAAACTTTATTTGCACATCACTTACTCTACACAATTCCGCAAGGTAAAGGAGGTTCGGGTCCCCACTAGACAAGAGGAAACCGGAACATCAGGAAACACCATCGCAGATCGAGTGAATGAGCGGAGGAAAGCACCTGGTCAGCTTGACTCCGCAGCAGGAGCTATTGGCCACCGAACTTAGATGACACTGAGAACTCGACAGAATTCAAAGAGAGAGGTCACTACGCCCTTGTTCCACACCTGTAAAACGTACGGCTTCCCCCGCTCCTTGCCGGAAGTGGTCCTGGTCACCCTACTCCTGCAGGCGCGCCCAGAACGATACCTTGGCCACTACTTCTGCATCAGCTACCGCCCTCCTCCTTGCCTTCCAAGGCTCGGAGAGGGTCGCCAGCCAGGCGCTAGCCCCGCGCTCGGGTCTGTGGCACCGTCTCCTGTTGCTCTCAACAACGACTATATTCGAAATTTTCCGCCGCGCTCACCCATTGGCTAGCAAGAGTCGGTCACGTGAAGCGACGGCGCTACCACGGCCGCCGACGTACGCAGAGTCCCACCCCGCCAGGCTACGTCAGAACACGCGCGCTTTCCGGGCGTCCACATCCGGGCACTTACCGCGCCAGCCTCTCCTTGGAGGCGGAGCCAGTGGTCCAACCTCTCAAAACCTGCCAGGCTAGGACTTTTTTGGGTGGACTGATCCGAGACCTTTAAGGCGGGGTATGTTACCTCGTTCAAAGCTTCCTGTTTCTTTACTTTGACAGCTTCCCATCTCCCCGGTCGTGCTCCAGGGCTCCCTCTTGTGAGGAGAGTCCCCTTGATTGGTGGTCTGCTCAAGCAGTTAGCCAGCTTCCTACATGGAGGCAGCTTTTAGGGACATTGACACAAAACGGGGAGGCGGGCGACAGAAAACTAACTTTGGATTAAAGAGATATTATTACACAAACCGCAGATATACGAAAATTCAAGTTACATGTTCTTAATCTTAGCCGGGCTACCTGTGTCTTTAACTCTTCACAGGAAATGGCACTAGCATCCTTCCAGTTATAGACCAAGAATCCTGAGCATTCATCCTTACTGACTCGTCTTCCCTTAACCTTTCTCGCATTCAGACACACAGGACTGCCAACTCGACCTTCTAAGTATCTCTCGTACCCACCCATTTCCTCCCCCAGCCCCAATCCAGCCTTCTACCGTACCTTCTCTAACTGGACTCCGCTGCCTCTGTTCGTTTTCAGAGTAATATTTTTACAAAGCAAATATGTAACTACAGCGGCTCCCTATTACATATAAAGTTCAAACTCCTTAAGATGTTTGATTCTTAAAGAGCCCAATGGTTCCTGGTTCTAGCTCTTGAGAATTTTCTTTCTTGTCCTTGAAATTCCTCTTGCCACTTTTGCCCATGTTTCTGACAAGAACAGTCTTTCTTTCCCATCCTTGAGCCCGACTTGCTCTTATTCAACATGAAGGGCTCATTGTAGAGATAAATTTTTCAAGGAAGACTTATCTGTCCCCAAAGCCACGTAGTAATCTGCTTTACCCTTTTCTTAGTGCCCCATTCTTTCCCCTTGATAGTCCTTGTGACTTCTGACTTGTGTGTCATTGCCTGTTTATTTTAGTCACATAAGGGCAGAACTATATCTGCCTTAACTGTTCACAGTTAAATTGTCAGTATCTTGTTCACAATTTGAAAGGGTCAAATAAAGAGACAATAAAGGAAAGAATGAATGAAAGCTGATCAGTTGCTTTGAATCTAGACATTCCTTATGAAGATTTTTTTTTTTTAAAGGTAACTGGCATTTACATCCTTACTTAGTCTAGGAGCCTTCCTGGTATGAGTGGAAGAAGGTGGAACATCCTTCTCTACCCAACAAACTCTCTTATTCTCCAAATTTACCAGATCAACTCTTTGTTTTCAGTTTACAATCACTGGGCAGTGTGGCTTATATTTACAGAAACATCAAGAAGAAATGAGCAGAGAGGTTATTTGTTGTTTGAGGACAGAAAGTATGAAGAGAAATGTGAGAGCAGAGACAAGTGCTTCATAGGGATATATTGACCTGTGCTCAAAAGGGTGCACACTTGGTTTAAATACTCTGCTGTCATCTTAAAATTCTTAATTTCATCTTTGAACTTGGGTAGTCATTTTGAATCTGACTGATTTTTCATCCTTTGTGAGTCCACTGGAATTCTATGTTCATGCTCCATATCAATACCTCTGCATCTGATATTCAGAGGAGCTGACAGCCTTCGGAGGCCATTTTTTGCATTCAAACCAGAACTTGTTTGGAACAAGGAAAGGCCATGTACAACTGGAAAGTCTTACTGTATTTTCCAACCACTTACACTAAAAATGTTGACCTAGAAGGAAAAGGTAATATAGGACAACTTATAACTCCTTTTCTTTTTCTTTCTTTTTTTTTTTTTTTTGAGACAGAGCCTCAAGCTGTCACCCTGGATAGAGTGCGTGGCATCACAGCTCACAGCAACCTCCAATTCCTGGCTCAAGCGAGGCTCCTGCCTCCGCCTCCCAAGTAGCTGGGACTACAGGCGCCTGCTACAACGCCCAGACATTTTTTTTTTTTTTTGGTTGCAGCCTGTTGTTTGGCAGGCCTGGGCTGGATTCGAACCCGCCAGCTCAGGTGTACATGGCTGGCACCTTAGCCCGTTGAGCCACAGGTACCGATCCTATAACTCCTTTTCTTTTCAGTGCTTCTCTACCTTTTGGAAAGCTGAAGGTTTTGCCCTGCATCTTGAAGATTTTTGCACTGACCTACATGGATTACATACCTGGACCTGATCAAGGGCTCAGAGTTTCTGTCTCTTTGAGGGGTGCCTTGCCCTTTCCCACTTTGAAACAGTCAAACTTCTGATTGGGTCTTTTTTATAGAGACTTTTAGAATAGAATGCTGAATTTGGGGGCTCTGACCCACCACTAAGGGAAAAGACCATGAGTTCCAGCATAGGTCACTTGTGTACATTTTGATATTAAGGAACTATATTCCTATTGGCATCAATAGCTCTTTGAAAATATTGTGGAAACTACAACTGTCTTCCCTGGGAAAAGTGCACATACTTCTTGTCCCACAAAAATTTGCTAGTTTTATATTTCAGAGAGTTTGTTGGTATTCTGAGGCTGAGGATTATGAAACTCAGGATCCCTGATGAAATGTGGTACTTCAGAAGTCTGTGGCGAATTGGTAGTACTCAATGCTAGGACAGGAGAAACAACTTCAGATATTTGAGAATAGTAATCATGTTTTCTTTTCTAGCATAGTGAATGTTCCCAGGTCCTCCAACCATTTCTCCTGTTGCTCTACTCAGAAACCAGCTTGTATAATTGCCTTTTGACATGACATCCAAAATGAAACACTAAGTAACTAAGAGAGCAAGAGTGTTCGCTCCCTTTTTAGGGAGGTAGCTATCTACTAACAACTAGGACTGAGTTTGGCTCTGAGTAGCAGAAGATTCCTAAATAATATTGGCTTAAATGGGACC
>CAUYON010180404.1:0-12316 GCA_963573935.1 Arctocebus calabarensis
TTATATAGTGATCAAGGAAATGCCATGAAGGATATCTGTAACAGTATGATCAAAATATTTCTGAATGTATATGAATCGTGCCCTGTGATTGCACCAATGTACATAATTATGATTCAATAAAATTATTAAAAAAAAAGAAGATATGTGCAGTGTGCATAGGAATTTGTGCATAGTTTTTTTTTAAACTATAGTCCTGTCCTCAAATGTCTGAGGGACAGTGAACTGGCCCCCTATTTGAAAAGTTTGAGGACCCCTGGTCTAGGGCATGCCCAGAGGTGGAACTTAGCAAATGCCTACTGGGTGGATGGATGGATGCACGTGGTTCTTGGTGCATGTGATTCCATTGTTCCAGCACTTGCTTTAGAATTAGAAAAAAACAATTAAATATAAGAGAAAGGACAGACTATGTAAATAAACAGTGAAATCAGGATGGAAAAAACTGGAATTTGGGACCCTCCATTGATTTTTTCAGCATGAGCCCCCTTTACCTGTTAGGAATTTATCCTCCATTTATCTTCTACAGTACAACACTTTAAAGCACAAGGAACTAAGAATATGTGCCCTTCTCAAGCACATGATATCTGCTGCATACCACCAGAAGCAGCAGGCCCAGGATTTCAAAGCACTGCATAGTTTATAGATGTCAAGGTCACCAGGAAAGACTCACATAGGTACGGGATGAAACAATGCTTTACTCATACATGCCTCCTGTATTACAGGCAAAGAACCTGGTTCTGAATAGATAGAGCAGTGGGATTGCTAGCTGCCACGTTATGCCCACATTCAAGCAAAACAAAGATGTTTACAACACACCTATAACAGGGAAAGATATTCCAAAACAGGATAAACAGCCCAGGTTATAAAGCTTCTTTATCTCTATACAAGAAAATGTTCCAGGCCTGAGGACACAACTCACCCGTATGTATATAGCCATGTAAGGGTCCTCAAGCCTGCACATGACTATGTTTCCCAGAAGCACCAAATGAACCTCTGTTACTATTGTATCTAACTGGCCCTTCTTTTTGAGGCAATACCATTACACGTGTAATGCTGGTGGAGTACGGTGGCCAGTCTCTCACTTCAAAAGTCTGAAGGTAGGGAGATTCTGCCTGAACTCCCTAGAAGTACAAGCAGATCAACTCTCCATTCACATGCTGAAGTGAATGATATAAGACTCTGAAACAATCAGGTTTATTCCTGACAGCCACAAGGGAACCTAATTCCTGGTGTCCAGGGGTAAGTCAGGTACTATCCTAGTACATCAAAGGCCACTTCCTGGCCCAGCTGTCATGTTGTAAGAAAGCTCTCAATGTGAGCTCTTGGCTCCTGCTTGTATTTCAAGCAGGTTCTCCAGCACTCCATTGAATCTCTGAACCTCTGATAAGTTCCTTCTCTGCTTAAAATACAAAGAATTGGTTTCTGTTGTTTGCAACCAAGAACCCTGACTGATACTTACTCTTATCATGCTGAACTGACAGCAGAGTGCTTTTTCTATTTCTGTCTCCAGAGACTCTATAAGCTCTCTCATTTACCTGTTGTACCAGTCAAGGTTTTAGCTGCAGACAAAAGAACCCTCCATAGTTGATTTAAGCAGAAAAGAACTTTAATAAAAAGTACTGCTATCTCTCTATGAGTGTCTCTAGGAGGCTCTGCAGGCAGGAACAACGGATGATCCTAATCACTCATCAGATTGCTTCCATGGGGTCCCCATCAGCACCCCCACTGACACCAAAACCACAGGTCTAACAACAGCACTGCTGTTTCCACCAGCAACTCTGCTGTTGCTCCCTCTGTCTCTTCCCTGACCAAAATGGATTCTTCTGGACACCTGCTTCCTAGCATCCCAAGCATCCTAAATAAAGCTGACACAAGTCCCTCTGGTTGGAAGGACCTTAGGCTTTCACTCTATGCAGGGAAACTTGGAAAGTCCATTTCTGGCTTCCTTCTTGAGCAGGCACAGATTCAGAAGATGAGAAATTCCCCAAACTTAGAAAGAGTGAACAGGGTGCTGGGTGCCCCACTGGCTTGACTTGTTGACTACAAGCAACCTGACTACATCTATGACATGTGAGAAACTGGAAACACCTCTAGCAAGGTGTTTCTAACACTATCACATGTCATGGACAGTGTCAGAAACACCTTGCTAGAAGCAAGAAACCCTTCCTGGAAGCTAACCAACGGATGACTCCTAAGCACTCTTCAGATTGCTTCCAAGGGGTCCTCTCCACCATTTTCTACAATACTCCAATTTAACCTGTCTTTGGTGTGCCATCTTTAGTGGCATTCTACCAGAGCCTTCCACTGCCTTCCAAGTGTTTGGACACTGACATACAGTCTCCCATGACTTTCCTTTTATGCTGGTTTAAGAAGCAACAATCTTTTCTCCTTCCCTTTTCCTTTTGACCCCGTGGAGCTTTAGCTTCCTCTAAAGCCATCCTCTCAACTATTCAGATCTCTCTTCAATCGCTATAATAGTAACACTCCTTGTACTGTTCTCTACTGAAGTACGTAGCTGCTTTCATTTTCTCTCTTCATGCTGTACCCCCTGTTTAGACCTTAGCTACCCATCCCAATGAACAGTATCCCACATCCTCCAGCCTCATCCAACTCTGGTAGGTCGCACTGCCTTATAGTCAAACCACAAAAAAAATCTATAGTCGCCCTGCACTATGGGGTCTTCACAGCTAAAATCACAGCAACCCCTCCACCCCTTTTTCACTGCTGTCATTGCATAGCAATATCGTATGGCCAGCTCAAAAGTCAGTGAAATAAAACAAGGGTGCCATGAAGATGCAAGCAGGCACATTACTGCCATGGAATGAAACTCTCGTCTAAAGACTTAAGAACAGCTTAGGCAAGACACTTTACCTCTCTGAGCCTCAGATTCCTCATCTGAAATGTTGAGATACTAATATTTGCTTTATAGGAGAGTTGAGAGGGTTGAATGAAGTGATACATCTAAAGTGCATATGATAAGTGCTCAATATAAGCTGCTTTGTAGAGATAACCTAGAGACCATGGGTATAAAAACACTGTAAACTGGGAAAATCCCATAAAATCAGAAGTTGATATTAATAGCATAGTTATTAATATTATTTTACAAACTAAGTAAAAAGGCATGGTTATAGCCTTAATAAAATGCACTTTCAGGGAGGGTGCTAGTGGGTTTCCATGAGCTTCCCTGAAAAGGAGGGGAATAAACATTCAATTCTGACATTCCCAGAATTTTTGTGCTACAGAAACTCTCAGCCTGTTTTCAGCTCCTGCAATTTACAGAGATAGAGACTGACAGGACAGGACCTTATCCAAAATGGTCAATGACAAACCTTGAATCCAGTGTTATTGGCTCTGTCAATGTCACCTACGTGGAACAAGGTTTCTAGACTGTACTTCATGAGCCACATGGTGCCCCTATCCCTACCCTAAGCCCATAGCCAGGCTACCAAGCAAGGAGATACATAACTCAGAAAAGTTAATCTTCTAGAAGCTAGAGTTGGTAGATCCTAAATATAGTTTGAAGAGTCAAGGTAAGGCCCATACCCGCAGTGCCTCCCCCGTCCACCTGCTTCTGTGTTCTCTGAGTCCTCCTGCCTCTTTGTATTAATCTCTCTAGGAAAGGTAAAAATGGAAATAGCAATCTGAGCATGAACTTTGGAACTGTTATTATCATCAACACCATGCTGAGAGTTAGCCCAGCAGATCTCCTAAGAGCAAGAATGAAAGTTTCTAAAGGACAAAGAAGAGTTAATTTAGGTTAATAAAATAGGCAGAAAAATCCTGCAAAGAATATCTCTGATATGATAAAAAGGATCATTTTGTATCAAAAGGTGGGGTCTCTAGGGGTTGCATGGTGCCCCCTGGGGAGGGGGGAGAGTTAGAGTTAAAGAGCAGGTATCATGGCCCCTCTTCCAGGCTCAGCCCAGGAAGCCTCTTCCTTGGGAAGTCTTCCCAGGGGGTCTTCAAGACTGAATGAAGCATCTGCTCTCAAGAATTTCTTGTCTCTGAGCCTCTTCATCATAGTCTTTCCCTCTTTCTAGCTGTGAGGTCTTAGAGGCCAAAAGTAAACCCTGGTGCATCACCTGCATGTGTCAGAGGACCCGGCAAAGACTACTGATTAGATCTATAGACATACCTCATGATAAGTCAATCCTCCTTAATCTATTTTCAAGCCAGACCTCAGTAAAACCCTTAAACCAAAGTATTTCTCCTGAGTTCTGGAACACTATGCTCCCCACCATCCCTTTAAATTCATAGACAACTGAAGGAAAGCATCAGCTACAAGGTGAAAAGAAAAGAAGAACCTCTCTGGGTCATCCAGGAGCCAACATTTAGGAGCCGCATCTTCAGAATTTGAAAGAGGAGGTACAGGGATGTGGCACCCTGGGCAAGGAAGGGCAAGGGACTTATCAGGCAGCTGGCTTTTCACTGCAGACATTCAGGTTTGAATTGGATTACGTGGTTCAGTCCAACATTTTTTAAACAAAATTTTGTTTAAAACACTTTTATTGGCTCGGCGCCTGTGTCTCAGCAGGCTAAGGTGCCATCCACATACACCTGAGCTGGCGGGTTCGAATCCGGCCTGGGCCCGCTAAACAACAATGACGGCTGCAACCAAAAATTGGCCGGGCGTTGTGGCGGGCGCCTGTGGTTCCAGCTACTTGGGAGGCAGAGGCAAAAGACTCGCTTGAGCCCAGGAATTGGAGGTTGCTGTGAGCTGTGATGCCATGGCACTCTATCCAGGGTGACAGCTTGAGGCTCTGTCTCAAAAAAAAAAAAAAAACCACTTTATTTACACTTTATGTAAGAATGAGAAGATATCAGCAGTCCCTATCAAAGAATATATATGTATACATAAAGAAGGCATGGGGGGAGGGGTCTGGGAAGCCCCTGGAAATAAAGGGAGAGATGAGTCTCTGTGTTCCTACTACAAAACTGCCACTGTCGAGGACACACACCTACTACCCAAGTCCATCTCTCCTAGTCGCTGCCTTTCTCTTGAGTCATGAAATTAACTTTCCAGCTGTGCCATAGAAATCCATGGCTTTTACCCAGATCTCATAGCAGGCCCCAAATGAAAGAAAACTGAAGTAGAAAGAAAACATCCAAAGCATGGGCCTTTATGTGGGCCTGTCTGCAACGCCAATTCAGGAAGCTGCTATTGATTTTCCGTGGGAAAAGGAACTAAGGAAATAGAAAGCCTACACGGGAGTCAGGCCAGAGGGAGGCTAATATCTCATCTCTCCGTGTTATCTTTTTCCACAGCTCAAAAATCAATTAGTGATGAATTTCTCTGGAAACTTCTTAAACAATGTTATTTCATTACAGATCTGCACAAGCACCATCAGATTTGCTTTCTAGGCGTGAATTAAAAAATTAGCATCATCCTGTTAACAATTTCCTCCTTGGTAACATTACATCAGTCTATACAATGCCTAGTACTGGCGGAGCTGGAGCTGGTGGGAAGCATGTAATTCCTTTTTATTCTCCAGTAATACAAATGAAGGTCGAGAGGGTCAGAAATATGGGCACTTTCTGCAATGGGAACAAGAGACAAAATAGAGGGAAACCCAGCAGAGGCCAGCAAGAGGGTCTTCAGAAGATACATCTGTAATTGCCAGCAAGTAACAAAGGAAGGGGCAGAGGACAATTAGGAGATTCCAGTACCTATGCAAGGTGCCAAGAGAGAGTCTCCAGGCCACTATATTGCCACAGTAATGTTGTATCCAGACATGGTCAGTTGGAGCCTTCTGGAATTGTCCAGCCCCAGACCTATCCATCTTGGTCAGTATGTGCCACAGGCTGAGACTCAGTGACAGAGGTACCTGCTGTTCTGTGAGTGAGGAAGGCAGTCACTGCAAAGATCACAATGCCTGGCCTGACACCACAGCATGCAATTGCCTTATTCCCTGCTTCCCTCAATGGAGGGAGATGAACCTCATTAATTCAGACTAATTTACTAGAAGGCTGACCTAATAGACAGTAGTAAGATGCTCTTAAAGGATTCTATTTTATCACTTTCATGTATACATAGTAAAAGGAACTAAGTCTGCCTTTGATGAACAAATAAAAATGATCAGGAGTTAGCTCACTAACGCATAATTTAGAAATAAATTAACCAACATTTTATCGATTGAATAAAATGATATTAAAACTACATGGTGACTGGATCATGCAGTATGGGCAGAAGGGCCAAGTGAGGAAGTAATGGTTGCAACAGAGAAGGATTTATGGGTGTAGAGGGCAGCTAAAAGAAGAACGACAGGAGTGCAGAGAAGGGATGCCTCACCCAGAGGGAGCAAGCCCAGAAGCCAAAGAGGCTTTTGGGGAGTGTTTCTGGAGCTGGGTCTTGAAAAACAATTAGAAGTTAACCAGGTTGAAGGGAGAAGGCCAGAAGAGGGCCACATGACCATTCTAGGCATTCGCATAGTAATATATGGTTATAAACCACATGGTTGACCCATGTTTGCTCATTTTAACTTCCTGACAGCCATATGAAGAAGGTGCTGTTATTATACCCCATTGTAGAAGAAGAGCAAGGGACTATCCACAGCCCAGCTGGTAAAGAGAGGAGGCAAAGGAGGAAATCAAGTCCTCCGGACCCTAAACTCTGTGTCTTTTCAGGAATGTGATGAAAATCACAGACACCACTTGCAGAAAAAAAGCGTGTATATGCTCACACACAGAAAACGTTTCACATACCAGTCAATGGTATCAGAAATCCTCTAAAGCTGGGATCAGCCCAAGGATCCCAGCTAAAATCCTCTCTGAGCAGAGCTAGTCTTGGCTTATGTTGTAATCATCCTATATCATTTGTAGGCTCCTAGGCTGTACTAATGATTCCGTTTTTAATTGGATGAATGGTGACTCCTCTTTTAATGTTTACCATCATGCTGGTGAGCCTCATGTCCAGGGATCCAACATAGACTGTTCAGCCCTACATTTGAACAATCTCAGATTGCACATCAATTGTGACCTACTCACAATGGATTCTGCCCGCTGAAGCCCTGGTGATCCAGAGTCATAGGCTCCCATTTTAGGAAGAAGATCTGGTTAGAAAAGCAAGTGAGCAGTCAAGGTTGATGGGGCTGGGAAACTCAGTGGAGGTTAGCAGGCAGGCATCTGAGAAAAGAAGCCTATCTTCTCCCCACTTCTAATCATAATCATAATATCACAAGTGGTTCCCAAGGCTGTTCTCCCAAGTTCTGAAGTTCTGCTAGGAATAATTTCCCTAACCCTGAATGCTGGCAGAAAATCCTCTTCTCCTCCAGACTGCAGGATCATGTCTTCTTGTTCATCCCAGATGTATGATATGGCTCAGAGCCTGGTCCACAGCAGGTGTCTAATAAATGTATGTTGAAGTGATGTATGAATGTTCTGTGTCACCCCAAAATGGATTCAAGATCATCTCTGAAAGCAACGAAGAAGAAAATGAATTCAAAAAATCTCTTCCCTTTGCTGGTTTCTTGTCACCACAGCACATTTTGGGGGGTTCCTCTCCCTTACCTGGGTGTCCACAGACACGATGCTTTCATGGCCTTCATCATGCACCAGCTGCCTTGCTGCAGGACATCCCTCTGCCCATGGCTACTGAGGTCCCTGTGGTCACAACCAGGCTCCCAGGAGGCTGAATGCCATTCTTATGTCTCCTGGTTAGCAAGCAGCCACCTTGCCCCGCTCAAAGCCCTCCTCCCTCTAGTAAGGACACCAACTGCAAAACTGCAGAATTTAAATGATCCCACAGGAAGGAAATCAACATCGCTTAGAGACCAAATTCTAGGACCAGAGTAGAAACTGAACATTCCGGAAGTGATAATTGGTCTCATTTATCTAAATTTAGAAGGTCTAGAAAGGGAAAGATTAACTATTAAGACATGTTATTTAGAAGAAGATAAGTCTTTAATCAAAGAGATGAGTCAAACCAAAACTCAAACCAAAATTTTATTCAAATAGGGGTTTGGAATCTAAGTTCCCTCAGGGATAAAAGTCAGATTTTATTTAACCTGAAAACAAATAAGAACCTCCAAGAAGATCACACTACCCAACAAAAATAGACCATCTGATAACTGAAAAACAACAACAACAAAAAGCTATTAGTTGCAAATAAGAAATATTTTGAACAAAAATGATACCTGCAAGCTGAGAGACATCTGAGCTCTGTGGTTTATGGTGCTTTGAAATCACCTGGGAAAGTGGACTGGATCAGGTGGATTAGGTGCATACCGCCTCGCACTCTGGCATCGGCCCGACCCCAGCTTCCCTGGATGGCTTCCGTCACGCCCCTCACCTTCTCCAGCCTCAGGCTCCTCAATAGCAAAGTGGGGTTGACGCGCCTCACTTCTCCCATCTTCCATTTAGGTTCCTGTGAGAAACCATTCCTGAATGCCTGCTCTGTGCTGCAGGCTGTGCTAGGGGTTGTCGATGCAAAAACTGAAGAAGACGCTGTCCCTGTCATGCTGGAAACACACCAGTGATGCGTAAGAGTGATGGTAGAGAGATGTCCAGGGTGCTGGAGCCTGAGGCTTGAGGACAGTAGCAGCTAGGATAAACCGAAGGCCAAGCGGGAGCTTGCAGGTGAAGAGGAAGGGAGAACATTCCTCTCAGAAGGAGCATCGAGAGAAGGACAGAGAAGCAAGAGGCAATCTAGTGTAAAGAGGCAATTTGGTCCTGTCAGAATAGGAGGGCAGGAAGGGGCAGCCTGTGAGAGTGGGCAGCTGGGAAGGCTCCAGGCCGGAGCCTATGAGAGCTGATCTGAGCCTTGGAACACTGTCCTGTGTGGAGAGTGTCACCACCTAAGCATTTTAACATGAAAATGACCATTGTTTTGGCATCATTTTTTCTACAAAAATGCATTAGGAATATAAAATAAGTTACAAAGAAAAAATAAAGGTGGAGCTAAGCACAACAAAAGGCCATCATGGGGGTGACGCCTGTGGCTCAAAGGAATAGGGCTCCGGCCCCATATGCTGGAAGTGGCAGGTTCAAACCCAGCCCCTGCCAAAAATTGCAAAAAAAAAAAAAAAAAGGCCATCATGAAATTTACTATATGAGAGACCTCACTTAAGGATAATGATCCCCATAGACAGTGGCACAGCGAATAGCCAGGAGGGCAGTCAGTAAGCCCAGACTCAGGAGGAAACTGAGGTCCTTTCAGGTGAGGGAGAGCACGCCCACCATCCACTGCCTTGGGGGGCTGAAGACTTCTGTCCTCACCCCGACTCAGCCACTGCAGGCCCACCATAGCCTCCTGCCAGGGTTTCCCTTCTGAGTCTACAAGGATATGTGTTCTAGTGCATGTACCTTCTCACCAAGCAGACCATTCTGTAATCTGCACTTGCTACAGTCCATAGGGTAAACTTGGTGTTCTCCATCAATGCTTCGCTCGTCTTTGTCAAGTTCAGAAGGATAACATCCCTTGGGTCTTGTCAAAGACTCCTGAACTGGGAGGGTCTCAGGAACTGTAAGAGTCCAGATTCTGTCCCAGCCTGGGTACCGCTGCACATGCACATGCACCTGCTAGAATGAATTCCAGATGCTGTGCTAGTCGTTATTTCCACCTACTGAGCTTCTGGAAATTGTACACCTTCCCCAATAAAAGATTTAGAGCTTAAAAAAAAAAATAGGTCAGCCACCAAAAAAAGGCTGAAAATACTGTAAAATCATTCTCTATATCTTTGTTTAGCTCTATTTTTCTTCATAACATTTATCATGATCTGATGATACATTATATATCTGTACATTTGTTCATTGTGTCTTTCTCAGTACTGAGTAAGAAGGAAAAGAATCTGCCCATTGTAATATCCTCAGAGCCTAGAACAACGTCTGGTGAAAGTAGAGTCTCAATAAACACACATGGGGCTTGGTGCCTGTGGCTCAAGCGGCTAAGGCACCAGCCACATACACCTGAGCTGGTGGGTTAGAATCCAGCCCGGGCCCGCCAAACAACAATGACGGCTGCAACCAAAAAAAAAAAATAAATAGCCAGGCGTTGTGGCAGGCGCCTGTAGTCCCAGGTACTTGGGAGACGGAGGCAGGAGAATTGCTTGAGCCCAGGAGTTGGAGGTTGCTGTGAACTATGATGCCACAGCACTCTACCCAGGGCGACAGCTTGAGGCTCTGTCTCAAAAAAATAAAGCTTATTAAAGGTAGAGTATTAATGTCTTTATATAGTGATCAAGGAAATGCCATGAAGCATATCTGTAACAGTACGATCAAAATATTTCTGAATGTATATGAATAGTGCCCTGTGATTGCACCAATGTACATAATTATGATTCAATAAAATTATTAAAAATAAATAAATAAATAAACACATGTGAGATTAATGAATGAGGGACAATAGCATCATTCACTACCAGCCTTGATTTTTTTTTTTAACTCTTTATTACCTCACTGAATGAGGATGTTGTTTAGATTAGGGGGAAAGTACAACTGACAGGTTTATTTATTGTGTTCATGGTTAACTCAAAACAACATTTCTTGAGAACCCACAGCATGCCAGGCCCTTAAAATACCTTTAGAACTGGTGTACGGGTTAAAACATAGACGCTCAGATAGTTTCAAGCAAGGGGAGAGAATATTTGAGAAATGTGTAGCATTTAAAATAGGAGGTCCAGGTCTCATGCATCCTGGAATGTGAGGGGTTCTCACCAAAATTACTTACTCACCACAATAGCAGATGTGGGAAAGAAAAATGAAAGGTATTGATTGCCATAAATAGTGCTCCAAATTCTTTCTTTCATAACATCAATCATTTCAAAAACAACAGAAAAATTAGGAGAAAGTCCCTAGTTGGTACAGAGGATACAGTGACTTTTAAAGAATCAAAATGCCAGGCAGAATTGAGAGCTTTCAACCTGAATACCAAATAGAAAGGTGGCAGGAATACTATTGATGGAATGCATGCAGCTATAAGAAAAGCATTTGATATAGTGGTATAAAGTGTTACACTCAAAATTAATTCAAATTGGCTTAGTAAGGAGTGCTGCCACATAAATTTAAAACTCGCTCAAAGTGTGCAAACAAAGGGTAATGACAAATGGAAATATATTGGGTTGGGGGGAAGGCAGGGTGCACAGGGTCATCTTTATTAATGGTCTGAAAAGGGGAGAGTAAACAGCATGTTAATGAAACTTGGAAATGATGCTAATTTGGGAGGTGTTGCTCTGATTAGTGTGGACAGAGAACGAATGCAAATGAACCTTAAGTGGTAATAAATATGAAGAGGAAACAATACAAAGAGATTCAAGTCAGAAAATGCAAACCATGCCTTATGAAATGACTTGCCCACTCCCACCCTAGAGCTCTTCTCCCCTTATGTTTGTGGGATGGCGTTGAGAAGGAAAAGAATATAACCTTAATTCAGGAAGGTTTAATCTAACAAAATATTTATTGCTTATGCAGTTTTCTTTCACTGGCCCTTTAAAATTCCACAAAGGCTTTCCCAGAATGTGGAGTAAGAGTGGCGCTCATGAGGCTCCATAAATTACAGCACAGAAGAGACCGTTAAAGAAAACAACCAAATAATGAGGGGAACGGGAAGATTGATTTATGAGAAATGACACAAAGGGGTAGACTTCGGTTAATTGATGGCTAAGTGGTAACATGATAATGACCTGCTGAGATCTCCTCACGACAAATAACCAAGGGAAGGAAATATTTACTATCAGAGGAGGAACTTGACTCTCTGGCAGATAGTACCTCTCCCTTGGGGCTGCCACTCCACAGAGTTTTACTAGCCCAGTCCTGATGGGCTTCCCTCTGAGCAACCCACATCCTGGCCCTCCTTGCCCCACTCTGCTGGTCACACCCTCTTCAATTTGTCCCCCTCCACCTGCTGGGTGCCATAAGCACAGGGGCCAGCAGGAGGTCAAGCAGGGCACAGACACACTGGGAGTGGACACCAAGCCCAGCAAGAAGACGGGGCAGGAGGCAGGAGGCTTCAAGCTGCACTCTTCTTCTCCTTATAAGCCTCTTCCCACTACAAGAAAATGAATGTCATAGCTCTATGCAAATAGATGTGATTGTATGCAAATAGGAGTTTTGACATGGTTTTTATTTCCCAGCAGGTTCGGCCACCCAGATTTCTGGCTCCCAGTAGTCTAGACTGCTCCAGTGGCAGTGTATGAATGGAAACTGTACCAGATAATTTCTTTTCTTTTTTTTTTTCTTATTAAATCATAGCTGTGTACATTAGTGCAATCAAGGGGTATAATGTGCTGGTTTCATATACAATCTGAAATGTTTTCATCAAACTGTTTAGCATATCCTTCATGGCATTTTCTTAGTTATTGTATGAAGACATTTGTATTCTGCATTT
>CAUYON010180405.1:0-31953 GCA_963573935.1 Arctocebus calabarensis
TAGGGGAGGTGACAGGATAGTGGAACAGCCAATAAGGTGTTACTGCTCTGGTGCTAAGAACCGTAGGGGGCGGGCCATAAGTTTGAGCTTTTCAGTGGTTAATCAGGATAGGGAGACAAAGTTGTGCAATTATCTAACAATATTACTGGAGCCCAGGAATTTGAGGTTGCTGTGAGCTAAGCTGCGCACTCTAGCCTGGGCAACAGAGTGAAATTCTCTCTCACAAAAAAAGAAAGAAAGAAAAAAAAAAGATATCTTCACCAGGATGGTCTACATTCTTATAGTCAATATCAAGGATGCAAATACTTCTTTGTTTTAATTTTTAAAATTTTATTTATTTGTTTAGAGACTGAGTCTCACTCTGTTGCCTCACCTAGCATACAGTGGTGTCCGCCCAGCTCACAGCAACCTCAAACTCCTGGGCTCCGGTAATCCTCCTGCCTTAGCCTCCTGCGTAGCTGGGACTACATGTGCCACCCTGCCCAGCTAATTTTTCTATTTTTAGTAGAGATGAATTCTCACTCTTTTTCAGACCGGTCTTGAACTTCTGTTTTGCTCTCAAGCCAGCCTCCAGTCTTGCCCTTCCACGGTGCTGTGATTACAGGTTGGAGACACCATGCCTGACCCTGTGAATATTTACTACATGCCTTGTCAAACACTGCTGGTTGCCTGTCCAATGTGTGATGGCTTGTCTTTCTTGCTCAGAGCCCCTATTTGTTCAGAGTTGGAAATACTTGCCTTTGTGACTCTTGCAGCTGGAGTGATCATATGACCTAGTTTGGGCAACAGATATCAATCAGGTGGAGCTTTTGGGAAATATGTTTCTTGATTAAAAAGAGACAGACTCAGTTGCCATGTGTCTTCAGCCATTTATCCTTTCAAACTTTTGTTCTCTTGGAAGCCAATACAATTGTCTGCAGCTATGGCAGTGAGGATGAAAGCTATTGGAGAGGGCAGAGCCTCAAGATCACTGAAGGTTCCTGGCTCCTGTATGACCTTGAGCAGCTGCACCAGTCATATGCTGCTTTCCTGCCTTCCTGATTGGGCTGCTGTAGGTGGGTTTTAGTTCTGTGTAACTGGTCCCAGTGCCCTCAGATGCTGAGGGATGACTAAGTCGTTTTACTCCCTTGGGTATAAAACACCCTCCCCCACCTTCCCTTTACCTTCTACCCTCCCCCACCTTCCTTTACCTTCTACCCTCCCCCCACTTTCCCTTTACCTTCCTAACTCCTGCTTACCCTGTTTAGATGCCACTTCCTTCAGGAGGCCCCGTCTGAGCTCTGTGACCCAGTGAAGTCCTCCCCCTTTGAGCTCCCAGAGCCCCTTGGACATGTCTCCTCATAACAGCTTGGTGCTGGGTCAGAAAGATGAGTTTGAACCCAGGATTGGCCACTTACTTGCTCTGTGATCTTGGATCAATTATCCTTCTTTGATGCAATTTCTCCATCTAAAAAAATAGGACTAACAGTAGCAGCCTCTTATTGCTGCTGTGTAAATTAAGTGGAACAATGCATGTGATTTCCTGTTTAAGAATGACATACAGTGAATGTTCAATAAACGCTTCTTTATTTACTATCGCTATCACTGCAAACCATCGGCCTGTAGACGAGACTGTGCCTTGTGCACCAGACCAGCTTCAGCATCTACCTCTGGGCTGAAACCTTATTATAGGCTCAGTAAGTATTTGCTGAGTGAATGAATAGACGTTATACATAAGTTATTCCCTGCTATCTTCTCTCCCATGTCTAAAGAGGCTCAATTCTGTTTTAAAATGGAACCAAGTCTCACTTTGAACTAAGTGGCACATTAATAGCTTTACACACATTAGTTGATTTAATTTTGGAACTCTAAGAGGCAGTTATTACCATGCATTATTCCCATCTAATGGATTAAAAAAATAAGGCCACTGTCACACACATAGCGAGGAGCAGAGCTGCACTTCAAATTCAGGGTTGGCATGACTCTAAAAGTGTTAAATTATTTTTACTAAAGAAATAAATACTCCTGAGGCCACATCCTGATGAAAGGGTGAAGCCATGAGTAGAAAGCCAACCGCACCTCCACGGGCAGCGCTGCAAAGCTCCTGCGGGGCGTCTGTGGAATTGAGGGGCGAATGGGAAGAGGTCTGTCTGTGGCTTATTATTGGGCCTACTTATTCCTCTTCATGGGTTTCAACTATGAGGCTCTAAGAGAATGTTCAGTCATGGCATATGTGTGGGTCTGTACCTGCTGGACACCTGGGACAGAAAGAGGACACATCTGTGACTCCCTGATGGGGCTGCACACAGAAGCTGACCTCGTGGCTGGGCGAAGCAGCCCCAGTGCAGACAGGATACACCCACGTGCATCTCCAGTGGCTGCTGTGTGTGGGAGCAGCTGTCCAAACAGAGGCCAGGCCCAGGAGCTCTCAGCGGTACTGACTGACAGGAAGGGACGCTGCGGTCATGGCAGGGTTGGGTGCTGTGGCCAGGGCTGAGATTCAGAGAAGAACTGGGAGAAATGAAATACACTTTTTCCTACACATTCGGGAAATGTCCCGAAGGGGCACTGCAGGAGGTGAGGAATTGGCTGATAAAATATTTCATTGGTATAGAAGTAAGTTCTAACTGTCTTTCATATTCATTTTCATCTACTATTTATTGCAAAGGTAAATTTTTCCTGTTTCAGAGTGATGTTAGGCACATTCCCCAAATTGCTTCAATGAATATACCGGAACAAACCACACTCCCGTGGAGAGCGCGCCTTCCATTTGCCTATCACAGCCACACAATGCCTTTAATGCTGCTCACCCGGTGGATTTCTTTGGCTGTGAATAAGAACATGTTTATGAACATCGCATTAGGGAATATAATTTAAAGCCTCACCATGAGCTAGCCAGAGATAGAATGAGACAGCAACAAAGGAATTCAAAGAAATACAAAATTTGGGCTAAGTCTGAGTAAAGTCTAAGAACTCCCAGGAAAAGAGGTGTGAGAAGAAACCCAGAACAGAATAAGGCAAGGCAGATGAGAGCCTTTCTTTCAGATAGCAGTAAGTTAGAACAGTTGAGCTGGATCAGGAGGTAAGAGTCTGGTAGTGGGATAATCCCCAGTGCAGGAAAGGGGTGCTGGATCCCCAAAGGCTTCCGCGAGCTCACTGTGTACACAGACAGTCCCCCTGTCTAGCAGCAACTGCTGACTTCTCCTTTATACTCCTAAAACAAATCATGCCTGGGTAGCAGTCAGGAGGGGCAAAGCCAGCAGAAAGAAGACAGATGCTCTAAGTTGGTCGATATTGGCAACATCGTAAGACAAAGCCATAAATAGTGCACTTCTTAAAAAGCCGGCAAGGGTTAAATGACAGTGTTTATTTCCTCGAGCATTAACACTGGCGAGACATACCTCATAGCTAACTGAATAAGGGGAATGTGCACTTCATTTTCCATTCCATATTACAGTGAGTTATCTGTGAAAGATAAGTTAGCTATCTCAGCCTTCCAAATAACATGCTAGCAATGATTAACTGATCCATGGATCATAGTCCTTTATAAGCAACTACAATAGTGGTATCTCTACAGATTGCCTTTTCCTCCTGCTAGAACAAATGACTCCACATTTTCCTGCCATCCAGGAATCTGACTTCTCCGTATTTATGCTCCAGATAACTGGTAAACACATAGTGGCATCACGGTGACAAGAACTCAAGGGCTATTTTCATCTAATAGGAAAACTAGAAAGAAATTAAGAGTCTTTAGGTCTTAGAAAGAATATGACAGAAAATGACTTGATTTGCATTTTATCTCCAGTAAGGAATAGGTGAACATTAGAAACGATAAACCTGAAATATAACTCACGTACCATAAAATGAGGTGAACAATTTAAGTTGCAAATGAGGTACAGAAGGAAGGACTGTTCAGGGTAGGAATGGGACCCCCGTGCAGAAGGCCTAGATCATCACAGGGTGAGAGAATCTAATTCCTATCCAGGATTCAGGTTGAGACTAAGTGGGTTCAGGAGTGATCCTGCCTCAAGGATCGGAGATCAGTCACGTGACCTCTCAAGCTTACTTTTGCTTCCATGATAAAATGAAAATTTACATTTTTAAACTTTTCCACCTTTAGATGGGGGCATATAGGACATGTATGCAAAGCTGTCATAATTCTGAGGTCTTCATATAGACAAGAAACCAAAAGTAAAGGGTCTGTGTTTGTAGCAATTGAAAAGGAAAAAGCCAAAACCCATAAGACCAGCAGAACAGACCATTTTATGGAGAGAACTGAGTTTCTGCCATCGTGGCCCACTCTCAGAGCAAGCACATTTCTCCACAATCCTTGTTCATGAATCACTGGAGCATAATAAAAACAGATAAATACAGTTATATAAAAACTTTAACTGGCAATTATACTGCTTCAAAATGGCAATTTAAATTATGAAAAATTAAATTGTTGGCAGTTTGCTGAATTTATAAAAAATCAGTTATCTGGGCTGGGCATGGTGGCTCACACCTATTATTCTAGCTCTGGGAGGCAGGGGTGGGTTGCTCGCTTGAGCTTAGGAACTTGACACTAGCCTGAGCAAGAGTGAGACCCCATCTTTACTAAAAATATAGAAAAACTAGCTAGGCATTGTGGCAGGTACCTGTAGTCCCAGCTACTCAGGAGGTTGAGGCAAGAGGATCACTTGAGCCCAGGAATTTGAGGTGGCTATGAGCTATGACGCCACAGCTCTCTACTAAGGGTGACAGACTGAGACTCTGTCACAAAAACTAAATGAGAGATTTGTTTTTATTTGCCAATAATTGTGCTACTGACAAAAAGCATAAACAGTATGTGATACTTATTTAAGTACACACATATTTATGTAAAACCTGTAGTTTGATTATTCTACAAATAATTCTTAGGATTTATTTTTTCTTTGTCCTTCCCTCCAGGGAGTTAATGACTCCCTGACTTTGAAGGTGAAGCAGGAGGGTGAAGATGTGCCTCTCAGCCCAAACTTGAAAGTCAGCTTCATTGTAATACTTGATAGATTTTTGTTTCAGGTTGATGACTTTTGTGCTCAAAACCAACCAATGAAATTATAATAAAAAAGCACAACTTCTCTTTAATCAGGAGCTCTGACTTGCACTATTCACTTTCAAAATTCCAGAGACCAAGAATCAAGAAGTAGCAAGGCATAGGACAGGTCGAGTCTGCACTTTGAAAATCCCTCTCTCTCTTCCTCAGTGGACATCTGACTTGAAAAAACACAGTATCCCACTTTCAAATTCCTTACCTTTCCTGAACCACTTCTGTTCCTTTCCATAACGTCAGAATTCCACTGCCTTTGGCTAACTGAGGAAAGGTGGAGAGAGACTGATGGGAAGATGGAACCCTCCAAGATGGCTGAACAGACAATTCAGCTGTGCCGATCGGAACCTGCTGGTGGTTACTGAGTGGGTGGAAAAGCCTGGCACCTTGTGGCCATATTTAGTACTACGGCCACTTCTCTACCGAGGAGCAGCAGTTTGCAAACTCTTCCCAGGCTACCTGGATACAGCAGGATAAAAGGAGTATGTGCCGAATCCATTTTATGCCATCCTGTTTGACACCTGTCTGAGTTAGCACCTCACTAGTCATTCTTTTAAATCAAAGAGCTTATATCCTCAGTGCCTCTATGGCATAAGCAGGAGAGGTTTCTCTCGATTTCTACCTGGCACTGACTGGGGAGTATTAGTTGAGAATTTGCCTCCTGCACCGAAAAAAAAAACTATTAAAAGTTATTTTTGGAATTTAAAAGTAGAGGACATTGGGAGACAGTGTTGTGATGGAATGAACCAGGAGATTTTATTTCCAGCCCTGGTTCTATTAGAACATGTAAGTGGTCTGCGGCACATGAGTCACCCACCCTCCGGGGGTTTCATTCCTAAGAAGGTAAGAGGAGGGATAATGTCATTTCCGAGGCCTCCTTTGGCTCTAAACGTCTACGCTCTGCATCACATTTCCTGGCCAGCTGCGTTCCTGGCGTGAGCACACAGAATCTGTGTTTCTTATCTTCACCCATCACAGCGTCCGGCCCTGAGATCACTCGTAGTGTAGGTCTTTCAAGCATATCTACTACTTTTCAATTGCACCTGTCTTCAGAGCTAATGTTTAGTGGAACACACAGGTCTTTTGAGTTCATTTTTTAAACTTATCAGTAAATGGAGATCATTGACTTAACCAAATTGTTAGAAAAACTTACTCATCTGCAAGTAACACAAACTCAACCTGGGATCTGTAAACAAGCTCCTATCTAGCTCTCCTTTTGTCTACTCAAGTATTTTATCACAAGTACAAGTTGCACCAAGATCATTCATTTGACCTTACTTTGTTTGGCTGTCCTGTGTCTGCAGAGTCTTGGTCCTGATGACAGGAAGCCTTGGCTCAGCAATGTGATGACATTCACTGTCATTCAACAGAACCTCGAGCAGCACTGCCTTGTGGAGATTCCATAGTGTAGACATAAGCCCCTGATACCAAGGAGCCTGCAGCTCACCAGGGACAGAGACAGGCATAGGGAGCTGTATCAGTGTGGAAAAGTGAAACCCAGTCACCGTGGGGATGATACGTGGGTAAGTGCTGAAGGATGTACAAGAATTCTCTAAGGAGGGGCCAGGCACATCTTAAGGCAAAAATCTTTTCAGTGAAATAACTTATCCAGGGCTTACTGTTTTCAGTGATCTGCTTTATCTAACTTTAGTTATGTGAGGAATTGGAGGACATTTGATTCTAACCCAACTTATTTCTACTCTCAAATTTACTTTGCAGTATCAATTTGGGGAATCAAATGTCCTAGCATCCACCAAGGGCTACAGGGAGATCCCTCCGTCAAGCTGAAAGGGTCTTCTGGTGTACATTCCTGAAATCCAGCAAATTAGTCACGTATGTATGGGTTTAGTCACAGGTGTTATTCCTATAAAATAGGAGGGGAGGGTACAGGCTTAAGTATAATACAGAACGGATGATTTGGGGATGCTTTTAGTCTAGCAAAAGAAGATAGGAAGATTCAGGGCATTTCACATTATTCCAAGTAAAATAAAAGCTCTCTCAACAAACTTCCCCTTGGAATTCTCTATCTGTAAACTTACCAATGGATGCTGCAGCATGCTCAATGAATAATACTCATGATAATAATATTCTTTCTTCAGTACCCCCAACCATCTCTGCCCACTGTCATGTTAGTTGTAATTAGATAAACTGACGTAAGCCAAAGAGATGTGAATTTGTAATTTCTTTCTTTTTCCCCAATACATGCAATTTTTGTTAAGCTCATCATTCCTCTGTATTCACCTTCAGCTTTGTCTCCTGACCACACAGGCACTGGGTTCTCTCTGAATGCCATCAGTATCTTCTGACCATGTCCAATGGCCACTGTCTTCCCTCTCTTATTAATACAGAATGAGCCTGCCCCGTGCGGACCGCAGTTCAGAAGCTTCCCTGGTCCTTACTGAGGATGGGAAAGAGAAGACCTACAAAACTATGCACTAAGTCTGATTCACTGAGGAAAAACTGCAAGAAAAGTGACTTTGAAAATGTCTTTATTTATAGACATTTCGTAACCATTTAAATCAACAGACGACGAATTTTTTTCAGACATAACATACCATGTTTATCTTGAGGTACACACTGGGCCCATTAGATAATGCTCTGGAAAGTAATGCAACTGTTAACTGGTGGTTAACAAGTTTTCCAAGCAAAGAAACCGTAAAGATGGCTACAAAATTCTTTGAAAAGAATATGTTTCTGTTTAAGGAAAACTCCCCCAAATTCTTAATTGAATTCAATTTTTAGGCTTAGCTTACACAACATTTTAAATGGAACTTAATATAAAAGTGGGAGAAAAGGTTTACAGTTTATCTGAGCCCTACTACATTAGATTATAAACAAGGGAAATTCACAATCTGGTAAGCTCTATTACAAAATTTATAGCCTAAAAATTAGAGCAGCAAAATTATCGAAGATTATTTGTATAGTTTTAAATGAAATCACCTTTACTCCTTCTCTCACTATCACAATGAGACAAATTTTACAACACCAAGTCTGGAAGATGAAACAATGTAATTTAACATGATGTGGCCATACCAACACCGTAGTATAACAGTTCCACAGTATAAAAGTCCTACTTCCCATCATTCAAACTCTGGGCCTTTTATTCTTCTTGCTGTGGCAGTCTGGTGTATTTACATTACTTGAAAAATAGTGGAAACTGATATCATGGGCATGTTTCTAAAAATCTCTTATGTTCAATAGCAGATTTTTAAACTTTGCAGACCGAAATGGAAATTTCCTTTGAACAGTTCACTAAGTTCTTTGAAGGACTTTCCAGTAATTTAAAATGTTACTCTTATACTCACCAGGAACGATGTGTAGCAACTCATACAAAATGTGTGGAAAATGAAGGGCCCTATATTTATCTACACCCAAGTCCTGAATTTCTCAGGGAGCTGTATGGATGACGCACAGGTGGCTCTAGAATGTGAACAGAGGCTGTTTATGCGTGTGTCTGAAAACAGTTGAAATGGATTGTCACAATATTTCCTGGAAGGTTGTTGTATTTCTACACGAGACAAGAATAAACACAGCAATGAAGCTGAATGGGCAGCTTCCCGCAATTTCGTAAACTTGAATGGTGTATGTAGGTTGAAAGAATGTAAGTGTAAATTTCACAGTTCATAAAGTTGAGGCAGCTCAACTTTAAAGAAGAGAGAATTTGCAGGCGTTTACAAGATTCTGAGAAGGAGCTGATCTGGGAGTATTTGAGTTCTCTCCCCAACGTGAGTCAGGTCCACATTGAACTTTTTAGCTGTTTGGCTTGGTTTATTGCTGATTTTCTTTTCTGAGGGGTGCCGTGACGATTCCTGCCATGAATTTAAGGACCTCTGAAAGGTCTTGTTTAGACAGACCCTTCCCAACCCCTCCCTACATTATGGTCACTGTTCCAGTTACAGGGAACTTGCCAGAAGGAGCTGTACTCAGTGTTGACCTGCCAGTTCAGAAAGGTTCTGCTCTGGGATTTCTACGTCACGTTTCACTGCAGAAATCACAGCTCTCCGGGGGAAGGGCTGTCTCCTCCTCAGCCTCCTCTGCGTTCCCTGCCGTGATTCTCTCGGGGTCCTGAATGCCTTGTCTCGTCAGGGTGCCAAGGTCCTTCAGACAGGTGTGTGGCTCAGGGATGGCCATGGCATTTCTTTGTGGTTTTTAGAGATGCCAGAAGTTATTTAGTACAATTTAAAAAGTTACAGAAACCCCCCCACTAGGCAATGAGAGACAGTGTGCCTTCGACACACTCCACGTTACGACAGTATGTGGGGCTGAAGAATCGTGCTCTTAAATACAGGATGCCATTTCTTCCACTGGTAGATTCCTTTAAAGATAGGGCACAGTTACTCTCAATCAGGTTTCATATCTCCTTTACCCACACAGACATGTTCTCAGCAACCGTGCTTTTCAATATAAACAACGTGAGTTCCAACAGGACAGGGGCCCTCTTTTTCCCAGCATCAGAGTGATACCAGCACCGTGCCCAGTGACTGGCTAATGCATCGTGATTCGAAGGCCACAGTCCCCGCCCTCAAGGGGACTCCCTACTGCCAATCAATACAGGTTTCACACAAATATGCCAAGAGCTAGAACAAACACATGAAAAAGAAAACAATTCTATCTTGTGTAAAGTTCTTACAAAAGAAAAAACAGAAGTCAGTTGTTTATGTGGGGCAACCTTCGACGTAAACCCAAACCATCCCTGTTCCTCCCCTCTTGAATTTGAGAATTTTATCCAAATGCTAAAACTGATTCAACAAGGGTCTGCCAATGACAACGTGCAGCTTGGCAAGTGCATCTTGTCTGTTTCTGTTTTAAAAAAGGAGTTTTGAAAGGTTAATTTTATTGAGGGAGGTAGTTCCCCTCACACAGAAGGATGAAAATCTCCTGGATTTCATGTCCCATGAATGTGGTTGGTACCTGACGCTCCTCCACAGATCTGTCAGTTATTTCTGAAGGGTACAGTATTTACACTTTGGGAGACATGTTAGGAGGCAAAAAATATTTTAAATCAAGGAGACACAGGTGGAGAGTCAGAATAGGAATCAATTCACCTCAACTCTAAGCCATGAGAAGGGTTAAAAATATCTTCCTAATGTAAAGGAATAAAGACATCTATCACAGGTCTACAAAACTCGACTGGTGGGTGTTTAAATTAATTTACTCTGGTGAGCTGGAAGAGGAGATGATAAAATATAACCCAATCCTGAAAGTCATGCTGTCACCTTGGTGACCTAAGCCACCCCCCCCCCCCCAAGAGGCCACAGGTGCACCTCAGTCATAATGGTACACCTATAATCTGGGGACAGGCTGGGGTGGTGGTGGGGCTGCTGGATGATGCACTGCTCAAAGAACTAAAACTTCTCTAAGATTTATATTCTTTCAGAAAGTCAAGAACAATTATGTTTTGGAACATTTAATCACATTTAGCAAAAATTCTCAGACTAATCTAGGAATTCTTGGAATAAAAGTATGGTAATAATGAAATTTGGGGGGGATAATGGGGAAGGAAGATGTTTATGAAATAAACAAGTCGTCTTCTTGATATTTTAAAAATTACTCAACAGATGTGGCATATGTAATAATAAAGGATTGTGTGTCTGATTTTTGAGCTCTTCTAGATCATGAAGCAAGCTAGGAACACTTAACACACTCTGAGAAATGCTCTTCAGACCTCTCACTATCAGACGGACACAAGGGGAAAAAGGCCTTCAAACCCAAGAATTATTCAACAAAAACTGTCATTTACCCAGATATCATCATGGAATATTATATGCAAAAATAAGCCCTACAGTGGACTTAAAAAATCAACTCTTTATTGACTTGTTCCAAGTTTTTAATGATGAAGCCAATTAAAAACAAGCTTCGAGTGACAGATTCTGAGAATCTTTGGAATCATTCTGTCCACTATTCCTAAGAGAATCAACCTAAAGGTTCCTAAAGGTCAATGGATATTTGAAAGTGAACAGATATTATCTAAACTATGAGACTCAAAATCATGTTTAAAACATACTGGTGTACCGTGTATACACACACACACTCACAAATGTATGTATATTTTGTTTCCTTTCTGCTCAGTAAAATTAGCAGCAGTTACAGATAAATTATTATGGTCATGATTTCTGAGGATGTCAGGAACACATGACTTTTGGAAAATGCCTTTTGATAAAAGATCCTCCTCACCAAGCATGTAACATTTCATACCACTAACATTTTCAGGCACAAGAGAAAAATAGTTAGCATTTAAGCAATCCAGATGACAGCGTACAGAATATAGTTAATTGTTGAAAGTCAACTCCCTGAAAGAAGGGAACTGTTGTTCATAAGTGTTCTTTAAGATTCTTATGTCCTACGGCTTTGGCTATTTTGTAATAAATATCATACCTTCTTGCATAAACCTACTTGGGTAACAATGATTTCTCCGCACATGCCTTTTTTTTTCTTTTAGCAGCTGCTGAGTGTTGAGTGACGTACAAGGCACATCTCCAAGTGTTCTGTACAGCATTTTTATTGATGTACAAAATAGCCTGTTCACCATTCAAAAATGTAATCTGCATAGTAAGAGTTTCTCTTATCCCTATTTACAGAGAAGGTTTTAGTGCAAAAAACATGAACTTGTGTCCCAGCCCACCCTTTTCTAGAACACATATTTATCAGTCTTGCTCCATGCCAGCTGGGGTCATTTGGCTATATTTTGGGCCTCCAGCCATTAATGAATTGCATTATCTTCTTCACCTGCAGTTTGCTCAATTTGAAATCCTCTGAGAGGATTTCTTCTGTTAGTTGAACGAGCAAATTCCCATCAATCTTTTCAGTAACGAAGAACGAGATGACGTCTTCGGACAAACCGATGAACCGTAAGGACTTGGACACTTCCTCTATGGAGAGTCCAGACAGGTCAGCAGGTGGCTGCCACGGAGACCCATCGCCACAAGATCTGGGGGCCAGCTGGAGGTGGAGTGGAGATGGGAAAGGGTAGGAGACGGAGAAGATGTCCTGCATGCCCTTTTTAACAAAATACTGGTCCTCAGAGAGATCTGGTGACCCAGCCTTGGGGTCTTCCTCAGCACCATCAATTTTCAGAGGCAAAGGAGATGTTTCGGAGGCAGCTTTCTCTTCGGCTAGCTTTGGGGCCCTGGGGGGTAAGGCAGGGCATGAAATACTCTGCTTTGTCGTGCCAGCTGCAAGAGTTTTCACATCTGTGCTGTCTAGAGAGTAGCTGGCTGACTTGGGACAACCAGAGACGGTGCTACTGAATTCTACGGTGACTGCGCTGGGGGGGGTTGCCACGAGCTCACAGCCATCAAAATCAAAAGGTGCTGGGCAATTTCTCTTTGGTGTGCCTGGGGTCTTTTGCCTGGGATAACTGTAACTCCTGCTTGGATCCAACAGGAAGTCACTCCTGGTCTGGCCCTCTGATGCTCCCGAGTAATGGTTAGGCCATGAGAGCCGGGAGGACAGCGCTTCAGCGGAAGGACTTCCAAACGGGGACTTCAGGTCCACAGAATCCGTTTTCATTCGGGTGCATGGATAGCAAGAAACAGGAGCACTTTCAGAAGGACTTGTGTCACTTTTAGTAACGCTGCTTAAAAGCAAACAAAGAAAAGAAGATCAGTATTAGGGAAAAAAGCCAAATCCCAAGGCTTTCATTATTCATAGATATTACTGATGAATAGGAAAGGGTAACTAGGGAAAAAATACGTTATTTCTTAACATGAATTCAATAAAGTACCTGCTAACCTCATTGAGTTTTAAAAGAAGAATCTTTAATTAAATACGTTGGTGATTGTGGATACATATGTAAATGATTTACTTATTTATTTGTATCTTCTTTTTTTGAGACAGAGTCTCACTTTGTTGCCGTCAGTAGAGTGCTCTGGCGTCATCGCTCACAGCAACCTCAAACTCCTGGGCTCTAGCCATCTTCTTGCCTCAGCCTTCTAAGTAGGTGGGACTAAGGCACTTGCCACAATGCCCGACTATTGTTAGAGAAGGGGTTTTGCTTTTGCTCAGGCTGGTCTTGAACTACTAAGCTCAGGCAATCCACCTGCATTGGCCTCCCAGAGTGCTAGGATTACAGGCATGAACCACCATGTCTAACTTTATGCAAATGATTTAAAAACCTACATTGCAGATGAAAAAAAAAAAGTATTTTAGCTAATACAAAAATCATTACCAGTAGGTACCTAGATCATTAGGATGAGAAAAATGTCTTCAGTCATGTTTGGGCTTTGCACCAACAAGTGTCATGGTTGATGTCTCCAGTGGGCTAGGGTGGAGGGAAAAAGTGGTAAATGGTGCCCCATGCCTGCCATCCTTGGGCTACAATGACATGATTACATCACTACCACCCATGACTCTATTTCCACCCCACAGTCTGAATAGGAAGAAATTTATTCAAATACAAGCTTATCTTTGCCTTAGTTTCTGTACAATCAAGTAACGTTAGCATAAGACTTTAAATGTTCAGAGAACAAACAAACAAAAAAAAAGATACCTGCAAAGAGAGCTACTTTAAATGCGAAGATCACACTCGGTGTGGTGAATTTGGCTCTGGGGGCCCTATTTTAAGAGGGACAGTGAAACTAGCATACACTCAAAGGTGGGTGACCAGGCTGATGAGGGACTCTGGCAGCTGTCAGGGGGGAGAGCAGAGAGAACCCAGGCTGCTGCTTCTGAAGAAGACTTACAACATAGCTGATTTTGAATTTTCATGAGTTGACAAAGAGAAGTGGGGTGGATCTGTTTGTTTAGAAACAGTTGAAAGTTACATAGAGATAGATGAACTCCAACTCGGTGTTAGAAAGGATTTCTTACCAAAAAAACCCCCCAAAACCCATGCCATTTGCCAACACTGGAATGACCAGCACCGTGAAAGAATGAGCACAGTATCCTGGACAGTCTGGACAGGGAGAAAGGACGACCCGCTGGCAATGCTGATAGGGCTTCTGTCTATGTGGATGTTCAGAACACAGAGCCAACGGACCCTGTCAATTCTTGGTCTTGTTGAAGGTGCTGATGCTGATGGGTGAGCGGATGGCAGCGCATGGGGTGTTTCTGAGAGAATCTAGTTGGCCTTTACCACTGAATTTCTCACAGATTCTTGTGGCATCTTTTGTGTAAGAC
Source organism: Arctocebus calabarensis (assembly GCA_963573935.1). NCBI lineage: Eukaryota > Metazoa > Chordata > Mammalia > Primates > Lorisidae > Arctocebus > Arctocebus calabarensis. The sequence goes on from CAUYON010180405.1 coordinate 14,165, forward strand.
ATTGGCTCTTCCATCCTAGCTCAAAATCAATGGGGCCCCCATCATGCTCTCCCAGTATGATTATTCCAGAAATAAATAAAAAAGCCATTTCTTCTCCCCATTCCCTGCCTAGAAACCCTGAAAATGTTCTCAAGAACCTGTGGCCTGGCAGATGAGAAGAGAAAGTTGCAGCAGGACCTGGCACGACGACTTACATGTTGTGCAGCCCTGAAGAATAGTAGGACAAGGTGGGGCTGGGAGAGCGAGTCTGTGGCCGCGCTGGCTTGACTGTGCGAGGAGGGACGGAGGGGCTGGTAGACAAAGGCTTTGCGCTTCGGGGTGGAACAGGTGGGGCGTTCAGGAGCCGGCATTCTTCCCTGACCTGGCGCAGAAAAGAACACTCCAGGTTAGCAACAGACTGACAATGCCACTGGGGGCCAGCGCGATTCTGTAGGTTCAAGTTGCTACTCTAAATATCAGCAGCAGGGCATAAGCAAGGTGGGGAGAAGACTGCAACACACAGGAAGGATGGTAAACACACAGGCTGCTGAGAGCTAATCAGACGCTTGTCACATAACTTGCCGGGACAGACTGCTTTTGAAAGATTTGCCACTGCTTGGCAAATTCTAGTTGCTGCTGAAGGACAGCAAGTGGTGTGAAATACAGCAAGTTAAAGTGACTTTGGTTAAAGAGCTAGTGCAACACGAGGATGGATGAAAGAGAAGTTTTAAGAAAACAGGGACATAAGGCATTTGTGATCTAAATGGGATTAATCTCTCCTACTGGATTGTGTTTTTTCACTATTCAAAGTGAACTCAACTTGATTCAAACCTTAATTTAAGAACAGTGGGCCTTCCCAGGGTTAAAGCTCCTTCTGAAGTCAAGTTCAGGGCTTCTCAAATGTAAACATGCAAGTGTATCACCTGGGGATCTTTGTAAAATACAGATTCGAATTCATTGGACTTTGGGAGGGGCTGAGAGCCTGCATTTCTCACAAGCTCCCAGATGACACTGATGCTCACAAGTGTGACCCATAACCTTGAGAAACAAGGTTGCAAGAGTAATGAGGCAGCTCTCCAATCTCCCAAAATAACTTTTATAAAGAGCTGTTTCCCACTGCCTCAGCCTTCATCTCTGTGTTGAAGAGTATCTAGGTGACCTGTGATGCCCAAGGCCTCTGAGTCTGCGGCCATTCCCCCAGTTTGCATCCCATTCTCTGTCGGCATCTCAGAACACAATTGTTATTAACAAGTGGGCATTCTAAATGTAATTCTCTGTGTCAGGCAGCAGGGGGCACTTTATACCTGGTTGTGCTCATCTACCCTAAATTACAGAGGTAAAAACAGAGCCAATTCTGACTTAGTCAAAAATGCTGCACTTCGACACGCCCTCCTGGTCTGCTCTTAGGACACATTACCTCCACCCCCCCCAACGTTTTCACCTTTGCTTTCAACTCCTTTCTGGCCAAGCAGCTCTACCAAGCTCCCATTCGGTATTGACTTTGCTTAAGATGAAAGGAAATGGGTTCACTTATCACACTGCAGCCTTCCCCACCCACCCTGGCTGCACACTGGGCCTGTAGCTCACATCCCAGGCCTGATTCACTTGCCAAAAAAAAAAACCACAAAAAAACAACAAAAAAACAGCCATTAATAAAAGTCCCGTGGCCATGGGTGGCCCAGCAAACCTCAATTCTGAGTGGAATGAAAGCATCTGAGAAAGTCTCACTGCTGCATTTCTTCCTGGGGCGGGGAGCACGGCCCACGGCCCTGGTTATGGGTTGCTAAGAGGAAAGGTTTTCATCTGGTGAAGCTCTGTAGACTAAAACAAAATATTTGGAGCAGAAGATTTCTTCCCCAACAGATGCAGGCTTTCCCCTGATGAGCTTTTAAAAAAAGGTGGTAGATGACTACAGAAAGGAAACCCAGGAGGAAACGAGGTTTGAGTGAGGGTGAGAGGGGATGGTTCAGCTGGACCACGGGAAGGCTCCCACCCCACTCTGGGGTCCTCCTTTCTTAATAGGTGAGACCCATCTAGGACACCAATGCTCTAGTCGGGCCACTCTGTGCCCCCGCCTGGTTTACCATCCTTCTGCCTTGTTAGTGAGCTGTGTTTCTTTTCTCCCTCAGGGAATACCTGTGCATTTAGGGCAGCCCTTTATCACAGACGCGTGTAGTGCTATTTACGCGTCCAGTAATAGGAATCATGGGGAATGTGTGGGGATAAGGAGTTGATCTGTTAACTTTAGTCATTAGAGTGCAGCATGAGGAAGACTTAGGCCTGGATTCAATTTGGGATTTTCTAAACTTTGGGATTAAATATTAAATATGACATTTCATTAGGGACTGCTTACCTGAGATGTCAATTATAATACGCTCTGTGTCAATTACAACATGCATTTTAATTTAAAATAGTTGGCTAACGTAAGTCTTGGAACTCAGAAAAGCAGCCACTTGCTGTTGAATTTGAGCTAAGGCAGCCCTCTCTTCTTGCCCTTATAACCCAGCCAGGCACCCAGGGTCACGGAGAGCAGGTTCTGCCCCCTACTCCACAACTAGGCACTCCTGAAGGACTGTCCAGTAGGTTCACACATGGTGGTGGGAGGGGGGAGAGAGAAAAGAAACATTTGTAGGCTACCGGGCGTGGGGAGAAGGGTAAACCATGGCTAACCGGTGTTTACAGCTAACCCTCAAGACAGAATCTGAGACAGAGAGATACTGATTCTTACTCTAAGGGTGGGGATGTTGACAGGGAAAAGACAAGTATATAAAGCCAGAGGAAAAATTTTCTTCTGTTGTGATGAGAAGGCAATCTGGGGGTAATTATGTGAGTTCAATGTGAAAGAACTAGGTGTTTTTTTTTTGCAGTGTTTTTGGCTGGGGCTGGGTTTGAACCTGCCACCTCCGGCATATGGGGCCGGGGCCCTAGTTCTTTGAGCCACAAGTGCCGCCCAGAACTAGGTTATTTTGAAATGCACTTTGAAGAAAAGGTGGTTGGTTTTTTTTTTTACAAAGATGTCTTGAAAGGGATCCCACTCATGACAAGATTTTCAAGTGTCATTCTGTTGGGCACAACCGAGCACCCCACAAACACACTTTCACGTGACTTTGTGAGTTTCAACTTGCTGCTGCTGTGCCATTGAAGCCTTATTTCACTGCTTTTTATAGGAAGAACCATAACCCCCTGGTGGGATACAGAAGTTACAAACAGGATTTATTGTGCCATCTTATTTCCTGTCTCTTACAGCCTCAGAGCACTCACTATTATTCTTTGCTCCATAATTTAATCAACATGGGACGTGTACATCCAGCAGGAAGGCAGTTGTGCTTCAGATGACTTTTATTTGACAATAAAAGGCAATTTCTAAGACTGGCCAATCACCCTATTTCTAGTTCTCTCTCATATTCAATTTCACTTTTAAGTGCTACATTTTCAGCACATTCCTTCTAAAAGCCTTGGCATGTGGCTCTCATCACGTTGCTTGCCATCTCCAATGGCTCCCCAGATTCCTGGGGAAGGCCCCCTCACCCTCCTGCCTGCCCCTTGAGGCCTCTGCTATTCGGCTCTGAGCATCTTTCTGCTGATTTCTCCACCTGCTCTTCTACATGAAACACAGGTCCATCCAAAGTGGTGGATTCAGGGTCCCCTTCGCAGACTCTGTGCTTTCCTTCCCCTTCTCTACTTTCTACTGCCCGCTGCCCCCAAGCCAGTCCCCATGGCCCAGCCCCAGTCATTACCTGCTGTCTGGGATCCCAGAACAACCGCTGCTTCTGTATTCCCTAATACTCTGCTCATGCTGACTTACTTTCCCCGTACATTTAATTAGCCTGAGAGCTAAAATGTAGAGACCATCATCATTTCTACTGTCCTGGGGATGGCAGAATTTCAGAGCTTGTCACCTTTGGCATGAGCATGTCACACAGAATGTCAGGTAGAGGTTGACAGATGTCACAATAAATATAACAAAAAGGCGCTGTTATTTTTAAACGTATACCAGAGAAGCCTCTTTACATTTTTATGCAGTAATTACTTTTGACAAGTCATCTGGGCTGGATTTTAGCTTTTTGGTGACACCTGTATCAGCGTCAATCTAGGGGGAAAAGGCACAGTCGCCCTGGCATGTGTGATCAGCACCATCTCTGCCATCACCACACTTTTTGACACAGTGTCAGAGTGAAAATGACAGTAGTCCTGAACTAGCACATGCTGTTCATAGAGCAATCACCTATCCAAAATGAGGATCTGATAGACTAGTGTGTCCAGTGAGCAGCATTTAAAACTGGACTTCAAGCAGCAACACAAGGCAGGAGAAGAACCTGCATTATTGGGAATGCGCTTCCCATTCTGGCGCCAAGTGGAGGTTGGCATTCTGTTTTAAGTTGTCCCCATCCTCCGTAGAATACAGTGACCTATGTCTATCTGCAGGAATTTCTCATTATGAGTAATGTGGGTGTACATGGAGAAGCTCCAGGCACCAAAGTCCTGCCATTTATGATGTGGTCAATCCAGGTGCAGGTGCAGGTGGCGGTGGGGAGGGCAACTCCACTCATCACAAAGCTTTGCTGCCTGGGCAATTCCCTGCCTAAAGCTTTTCTTTCCAGCCATTACACTTCTAGTCTATCTCCTATCCTTGCTCCTTCCCAGTCAAGTCTTTCTCTTCTAAAATGATTTAATGCTTACCAGGTAGACTTATGATAATACCACTGGTGTTAGCACAACTCTCCCTAGTACTCACACAGCAGATTGCTAAACAGAAAGGTAATTTAGTGAAAGGTGGAAATGCGGAGATCAGTCTTTTTTTGAGCTGTAACTTCTCTTTAGTCCATGAGGCATCTTCAGCCAGTTAACACACTGAAATAATCTAACAGTGGGGGGTTTAAGGCAAGCCATCAAGGCGTCTTTCCTGGGCATTAACAGTCAGGATCACAGGCACCCTCCGCTTCCATTGTCTCTAAGAGCATAAGGAACGTGGCATCACTTTCACTTTTCCTACAGGCTCCATAATTGCATTTTGCTATTTATTTGTCCAAATATATGTCAAGTGCCTATGGTACGCTCACTGAGCTAGTGTTAAATATACAATAAAACTCATGGAATTAGTTGTGAGGGAGGGAGATAAAACACATGAGTAAGATACCAATTGGCAAGTCTAATAAGGGCAACAGCAGCACGGGCAAGGGTTTGTGGGAGCTCCTGGAATTTACCTGGGGCGGCAGAAGAGGAACAATTCACAGGAAACCTTACTAGGGAAGAACTGAAGAAGAAGGGTTGTGCGTGTCCAAAAGGTGAAGAAGTGTGAAAGACGAATCAGAATGATGCTCTGGTCGGGGGTACTGAGAAGATGAAATAAACGCTGGTGCCGTTTCAGACAGAAATTTAGAAGAACAGGGAACGGGAGAAATCGAGGAGTTCCGTTTTCAAAATACTGTGTTGGAGGCTCAGTGTTCTACTGGTGGGCGGAATCTGAAGGTCACGACCGCACTGAAACCCCAGATGAGAACTGAAGAAGGCTGAGCCCCCCAGAGCGGGCAGCAAAGGAGACAGAGGAGGAGCCGAACAGGGAAGCACGCCTCACTGCCCACAGCACAGACACGTCCAAAGGTGGTCGAGGAAGCACACCTGGACCACAGGGACGACGGCAGTGTAAAGACGGACGGATGTCAGAATGCCCGGACAGGGGCTAGAAGAGCTTCTCTAATGGGACAGTGAGAAGGTCACACTGGCAAGCTCAGAAAATGAGGTGTGGGCTTAGGGAAGGAACACAGCCGGACTGCAGTGGGCCCAAGGGAAGGGGGCGCGGGGGCCGTGGTGATGGCAGACCACCCTTCTCAAGGGCACTTCTGGGAAGGCAGCCGTGAGGCAGCTGTTCGAAAGGGATGCTGCCTGAAAGAAACATGCCCACTTTTTTTTAGCTTGGATGAATTTGAACGGCATTTAACTTCCCTTTCCCCTCTCCACTTGCTACAGCTCTAACTTGTTTAGTTGGACCTGAGCACAGGGTAAAAGACCAATGATTCCTTCTCTTAAACAGCCATGTGTTAATAATCAGGAGTGAAAAACAAGGTTACCTGTAGATGTTCAAAGGACAAAAATTCAAACACCTACATACAACTGGAGTGTTTTCTCCACAGCTACGTGCTCATTTCTCTCTCGGGTTACCTATCTTTCTCTGACACTATCTTGGGATAAAAAAAATACAAGAAATAAAAGATACACCAAGTGTTTACAAAACAGCACAGTGTGAGAATAGGGGCTCTTGTGTGGTATGTTAATGCCACTTGGAAAGCCTTTGTTTCTTGGAACTCCCCAGTCCTCTTCCATGGAAGAAATGTCACTTCCGTATCTCTGCACTAACAGGGCCAAAGAGACAGCTTAAAAAGGTAAACAGAACTCTAAACTATGACACATTCTTTGCTTAACATTCGTCAGATATCCTGTTGGGGGAAAAAAATCAATTTCAGAGCAGTGGTTGCTCAACTCTTATTTATGAGGCAATGGAACAGGAGAAATTGGGTGATCGGACCACGCATTTCCTTAGTTAATAGTCTAAAATCTAAGGTCACATGCTGGGGTCGGGGAGGGAGAATATTTCCAGCCTCCAAGATCACACTGATTGGAATCCATTGCTTGTGGGTAATCACTAAATCATTTTGTCTCCAGACTGACAATGATTCAGAGAGTATATACAATATAGGTGAGCCTGATAAAAATTTGGACTCACCTTTACTATGAGTTTTCTTCTCTAAAAAGCCAAACTCAGGACAATGTCAGCAACCCAAAGAAAGCAGTTTTGTAACCATGCGTCTGTGAACTTTGTAACCCTGCCTTTGCTCCGTGGCCTCTGCCCTGCATTTTACATTTCTTCCCACACGCCCTCTCCCAGATAACAAAATCATTAGGGCCTTAAGAAATCTTATTTATAAAGAGGCTTTTATACAAAGAGTTCATAACCCTGTCACATAACTATAAGTGAATATTTTCAGCCAAATAGAAATTAAAGTTTTATAGTGACAAAGTACAATAAATGAACCTCTATTTGATTAATTATGCGAGGGCAAATATGATTTATAGTCAAAAATCCTGAATCTCAGTTGCCTGAGTCTCTTTTTTCCATTTTTATACATCGATGCTGAAGACCTAACACAGACTTTTCTCAGAAACGGCCTCCAATATTCCAGCCTCAGGCAAGGGAGGCCCGGGGAGGGGGTAGGCAGCCACACACTCCTTCAGTGGCAAGAAGGGCAAGTGGTTCTGAAAAGAAGCATTTGTTTAAAATCTAGGGGGCTTCCATAGACTCAGAAGAAAGCATATGCTACTGGAAGCACTGAATAAAGGCCTTTCCTTATCAAGAGTGTAACATACTATGGACCTACAATAGTCTATTACCTTCCTATTAATGTGATTTTATACAAATGGTACCCAATGGTGCAGATTTGGAACAAAACTTATCCCATACAATATCATTATTACCTTTATTAATCTTCACTTCACTGAGATTTTCAATGAAGACAGAAGAAGAAGAGAAAAAAAATTCTGGGCCTAGAAGGTTTCATTTCAAAACAACCAACATGAAATGGAAGGCAATTAGTTTCAGAGCTACCAAAACACAATACTAATGTAGTCCTTATTTCAATTAACAAATGAGAACACAGGTACGGCTTGCTTACAGAGTACTCCTCAAAAGTAGTAATTACAATTAATTAAATGTCAAATGCTCTAGGAAACCTCATTAATTAGCAGAATCCTGAGTGAATCTTTTTTGTAGGGCAGTTATTTTGAAAAGTAAATAATCATTTCCAGACTAATCTCTTTAGTACCTAAACTTGAATATTAATACATCAGATTTATTCAGGATCATCTGTCTTTTAATACCTTTTCTAATATTAATAATTGATAGAGGGGAATAGCCTGAAGGCAAAATAAAATAAAAATAGAATCAATTCTCACAGTTGCTTTCCTCAGTTTATGAAATTCATTTGCACAGCACTTTTTAAACCTGGGTAGTCACATGAGACCCCTCATTCTGGCACATCCACGGTTATGAGATCTGGAAGCACCATGACTAGTCTACAGTCCAAGGAATGGGGTTAGTTATCCAGGGCAACTTCTTACCTTTAATACCTCTATACAGGTTTGCCTTGGAATATCAGTTTCTTGGCACTTGTCTGCAGCCTTAGAATCACATGTGGCTTTTTCCTAGGTACTCTGTAGTTCTTCAAAATCCCCAAGTCTCCCATTAAAAGATGGTACTAGGATCTATAGGATGCCAACTATTTCTGGAGCTCTTTGTTGGGCTTACGATGATATAAAGTTTATGATGATTCCACAGCAACGTAACTATGACCTAATAACTACGACACCTATTTCAACATCTGAACATTTTAAAAGTTAAATTAATAGAATATTTTGCTATTTTAAAACCAACCATGTTTCTGTAATTATCTCAGAGACCTAGCAAAATGAACAATCATGTGCACACTTAGAACGTGAGGCCAAGTGGCCCCTGTCTGGGCACCATGGTGTCTGACTCTGGGCTCTGGCTATGAAGGTCATGGCCACGCCCTTCTGCCTCTTCCTTCTTTCGAGGGGCTTACGAACCTGCAACTTCCTTTCTCCATTCCTTAGTCAAGGAAGGGCAGAGAGAGAGGAAAAAAAAAAACCTTTTAAAAAGTCACCACCTAACCCTAAATTGGAATCCGTTCTTTATCAAATTATTGCTACTATTTATTTGGAATATGCCAGGGAATAGTGCCAAGTACTTTCTACAGTACAATAATGTGAGTGGAGAAAATATCATCTCCACAGGAACTGACTTGGAATGTTACATATGAAAACACTCTAGACCTCATTAATTAGCAGAATCCTGAGTGAATCTTTTTATAGAACAGTTATTTTGAAAAGTAAATAATAATTTCCAGACTAGTATTTTTATCACCTCCTAGGTATGATGACCCTACTAAGTGGTAATACGAGGATTCCCACCTGAATGCAGCTGGCACTTAGACGCCATAGCAGCACCTAGTGTGCAAATCACTTCTCTCCTGAATACAACGAGGGGGGAGATGAAGACTGCCGGGATGCCTGGGGTCAGTGTCCATTTGCTTATTCACGGTTCGGCCTGTCTGAGGCACATTCGGTCACTCCAACTTACTTCTCTATAGATACATTAGTTTGATTCCAAGCACCTACTGGACTTAGGCCCAGTCAATCGAGGCACTCAATTGACCCTTTAAGTCTTATTTTTCTCAAACACCAACAGCACAGAGTGCTTCAGTAAAGAGATTTTATTTATGATGGACTTCCAGCCTCCCAACAATGAACACATGTGACCAACCCATCTTATAACTCAACCCCTACACCCTGCTTCTCATAAGGTGGGGGGACATCTCTGCCCATGGGTGAACAAATTCATCAGTCTTGGAGTGAAATCTGGTTGTAGCCACTGTTCACAAAAGAGCTCCTTTTATGGTATCTTTTCACTAGAAGTCTTGGGAAGGGAGACAGATGGGAACAGTGATCCCTGGTTCCTGGGGTCCCCAGACAGGACGCTGCCACACAAATGACTCAAAAAATCTGTGACTCTGTAGTTTTGACAACTGTTTGAAATTCACTGCGTAGACCAGAAGAGTCTACGAGTCAAATATTCTATTTATAGAATTCTGTGCAATAAGGTCTTCCTAGCATTGCTCTCCAAAATGGCATTTTCTAAAGAGGAAAAAATTAACCAACAAAAAGGACAGCTCTTGAAGATCGTCACTTGTAGTGTGTCTGGGTAAATATTTTAGACATATCAGCTAATACCCAGAAAATTAAAATGAATAGAGGCCTCCCACATTGTTATAGAATACAGGACATGTTTTGAGTAAACATAAAAATCAATGAGGACAATCCACTTAACAGGGACTGTCAGTCATTCTGACCTTGGGGCATTTTGCAAATTTTTAAAAAGTGAAAATGCCACCGTGGGCACACACTCCCTCAGCGTGGGTTCAGCTACAACAGTTCGATGGGACAAAAATGGCTGCATATTGTCTGCTCCTTAAATCAGCAACTGTTTACTTTTCCCTGGGACAGTCCTGTCGGGAAGGGAACAGCCTCTCCTGTTCCAGAGAGGTCAGTGGCAATGTCCTGCTTAAAAGACCATATGAAACAATCTTTATAAAGACATGAGATGAGCAGAGCACCAAGTCCAATGTATATTAACCAGGAATATGGATGCGACTAAGCCACTCACTGCACGCAGACGATTTCCTGCGCCCCCCATGACCCAGTATCCCCGCTGAAGGTAAAAAAATGCTGACGAGAACCTGGATCAAGCCAGCACTGCAGCACAACACGAGAAAGGAAGTGTGTGTTACCGTTCAAAGTTCATTCTCACTTTCACAGAAAAAAACCAAGACTGTCAAAATCTGATGGGGAAACAGCAAACAAATACATGTCACAACTCAGGACGCTGGACCTGGCAGTGAGGAACGGAAGACTGAGCTCAATAGCCCAATGAGCACTGCAGTGAGCCATGGTGCCCCTGAGGTCCTGCGGCCCGCCTGCGCCACGGCCAAGCCATGCGTTAGCCAACTGCCACTATGAGCCCCTTTCTAGTGACTTTCTTTCACTCTTCCCCTGCTGCTTAGCACTCTTATCCCTAAGCAGTTGGTGGGAGTTGTCGCCTTCCCAGGTAATCGTGTCCACTTGGCCTCACTTGAAAGTTCACCAGCCTCTTTAATTACCGGGTGGGATGGCTGCTGGGTACACAGCACATCTCTCTCCCTGGACTCGCTCCACTGGAACTACCCAAAGAAGAACTTTTATTTAATTCTGTGGGAGCACTTGAATTTACGCCCCATTAAAGTTCCCTTTTGAAAATTACAAGCTGAAGCCACATCTAACAATTATGACGTTTTCTGGATCCCAAGCACATCCTAAAAATGGAAAATTCATCTCATGGTCACGGAACCAATAAAAAAATATGACTTCATTTTTGTTTAAAAGCAAATTAAATGTTTTCAGGTGTTTATAAAAAAATCTTTATGTTTATAGCATTCTGTAAACACTGGACATGCTCTGAAAAGATTCTCTTACATCATAAGAAATTACAGCTTAGACTGGAGTTCAAAATCTTTTCATTTCCCAGGAGATTTGCTTTTAGTTTCAAATTTAACTCTAGCATTTTTCTTTTAGTACCAAGGTCAAGACTGGACCTATTAATATTTAGCCTTCATTAGCCACAGGAAAAACACACGATCCTAGTTTTTTACCTTTAAACTTGGTTGCATAAATGACCTTGATGTGACCATCTTGGATGCGTCCATCAGCCAGCCGGTCAACAAACATGTGTCCCTAGTATACACCACGTGGGACCCATACTCAGTAGGAAAAGCTCATGTGGTCACGCTCTTACTGAAGACTAGGGCCTAACTATCAAGTCACATCAAGTGTATAGCTGAGGTAAGACATCTCTAAAGGGCCTGGAGTACTTGCTGGGAGGTGTGCCCCTTACTTTTTACCTGGCTTTTGGGAACATCCTTAGGGAACCCCTGACAAGAAAACAAGGATAAAACATCTGGACTTTCCCTACTCTAGGCTCCCAATGAATATAAGGATCTCTGGGCTTGTGCCCTGAGGTCCCTGGACAACCCTGTGAAGAGCAGGAGAAAGTTGAGACCTGCACCTTCTGGGGGTCCTGTGACCCAGAACAAAGAACCGTAGGTGGATCCCCTCTTCGGAAAGAGAGCAGTGCAGCGCCTGCCACCCAAGGCTGTCCACGTCCTGGTTCCAGGCTTTCAGCTACCACTGCCCTTTCTGCACCCCATTCAGTCCTTTTCAACGGCCCAACTCCTTGTTTTTCCTCATTTGTGCCTAAAGCTGTCCCAGTTTCGACCCCTCCCGCTCTGTTTGGGATGCCCACCTTCCTGCCCCATTCATGTACACTCTCCAAGGCCATATAAAAGTCGTAGTGTCCGTGGAAGAGCCTCTTGTTCACCCCCAACCACAAGTTTCCCTTTGTGTTCTCATTCCCACAGACATGATCTCTCTCTCTCTCCCTTCCTCACCTTTTAACTTGGATAAGAAATCTCTTTTTATCTGCTACCTTCTTTACAGGCTGAGGCCGAGTCTTATTGATGGCTGCATTTCTAGCAACTAGCCAATAACTCCATGGTTTTGAAACTGAGCTCTGCATAGCACTAGGGTTCTGGAGACATGCCCCGAGACCACTTGACAGGGGCAGAGAGTGGGCATGGGTATGGGGGAGACTCCCTTCCCACAACTGTGTTTTAGTCAGATGGGTTTTGGTTTACCTCTTCTATATACTGAGATTTAGGTAAGATTTTTTTTCTTTCTTTTTTTTTTTTTTTTTGGAGACAAGAGTCTCACTATGTCATCCTGGGTAGAGTGCCTTGCAACCTCAAACTCTTGGGCTTAAGTGATTCTCTTGCCTCAGCCTCCCAAGTAGCTGGGACTACAGGCACCTGCCACAACGCCTAGCTATTTTTTGGCTGTAGTTGTCATTGTTGTTTAGCAGGCCCGGGCTGGATTTGAACCCGCCAGCTCCACGTATGTGGCTGGCACTCTGAGCCACTGAGCTATGGGCGCCAAGCCTAGGTAAGATATATTTTTTTGAAGCATTCTTCTAGAGATAGAAAAAAGGAAACCACTGTAATGAATATTGTCAGATAAATGAATAGAATTAAACCCAATGCCTCTAGCACTTTCTCTTTTCAGATGTGATGAAACTGAATGATCAAAATGACTAGCAAAGGTTGGAAGTGGCTGTCAATGAAACATGGTTGGGACAGAGCCCTTTCTTTTGTTCTGTACTGAAATTTTAACTTTACATTAAAATTTAACAGAAGCCCCATCAAGCTCCGAATAAATTACATTTAAGGCATCAAACAGAACCACGTGGCCCTAGTTCTGTGGCAGGTGCATAAGGTGTGTAGCTGATCTCGGGGTAACTTCAGGGAGACAAGTGATGCTGCTATTGCTTGATACTCTTCTCCTTCCCTTCCTACCCAGCAATAAATTTATTCTTCTTTCAGTCTTCCCCAGGGTTGCAAATGGCACTCACATACACTCTACTGCTCAGGCTAAAGTTCTGGGCATTTTCCCTGAGTATTCTCTTTTCTTCCCCCCTACATCTCATACAGCAGTGAACACTGTTGGTGTACCTCTGAAACACGTTCTGAAATAGGCCTTTCTTCCTGTCGCCACCGCCACCAGCAGCTGTGGCCGAGGACATCACTGTGCTTTGTTATACTTAAGCTACTGCAATCGCCTCTTCTCTGGCCTTCCAGCTTCTACTCTCGCCTCCTGGTCATTCATTGCCCAGGCGGCTGCAAAAGTCATGTTCAAACCTCTCCTATTAAAAACTGTTGTAGAATAAAACTCTAACTCCTAGCCGGTCAAAATAACCTCGCTGGGATGTATATTTCAGTCCAAACTAAACAAACTGACTCATCCTAATAATTGTCAGTGGGAGTCTTCCTTTAAGAAAATAGATTAATGGATGACTGAGTAGAGAGAGAGTGAAAAAAAAGGACTTACGGCTTCAGATTTGGGAGGCACTGGAGGTGGAGGTAGGGCAGTATCTGAAGACTTCATTGCTGCTCCCAGAGTCCCAGGGACAGGAAGAGGAGAAGTTGCGCATTTGGACCGGACAGAACCTCTAAACTGATCACATCTGTTCTTGTCACTCAGGGAGCGAGTGAGAGGCTGATGGCTGGGCTTGCCTTCCTCCAGCCACAGCTCTTCGTAAGGAAGTTCTGACTTCCCTGGGATGCCCGCTGGTTCTTCACTGGCTTCGGGGAAAAGGTAGTCACTCCCACTGTCACCGGAGTCCTGATAGGGCAGGATGTCATGAGGAAAAGGGGCCCACTCTCCCCCCAGGTCCCTGCAGCCCTGGAGGTTCACCTCGCTGTTGCCATGGAGATTGTTGCCATACACACACACTGACAGCCGGTGGAAGGACTGGGTGAGCTCGTCGCGGGCATAGCTGAGGGAGTTGGGCACGTGGTTGTGGCCAGAGCACCGGCCCTTCTTGGGGCTCTTGCAGTCCTCGTTCCAGTCGGTTTTCACGTCCCGGACAGCCCGTGAATACTCATCGATATCAAACTGCTCTTGGCAGACACCCAGCCAGTGATGGACCAGGGTTTCGGGCCATCCCTCGCCCTTCACCAAGTGTTCTGGGAGGCTGAACTTGGGGACAGTCAAGTGCAAAGGAAAGTGCATGGGGAGGATCTTGTTGTTCCGGAGCACGCAGCAAACCACTACCGTCTTGGTCTGGATGTTCACGAACTTGTAGCGGTGCCCCTCACGGATGAAGTGGAGGTCGTAGGGGTTTCTGGGGGGAGGACTCGGTACAGTCACGTTCACAGGAAGCCTCGTCTTCTCCACAATGTTGCGGATGGTGTGTTCACCCTCCTGCATCTGGAGCTCCAGGGGACTCCGGGTGCTGAATCTGCCCTTGCACTGGAATGGAAGGCTGATGCTCTCATTGGTCCGGTGATTCATGCAGATGAGGCATGGCATTTTGCCTTTTCCCAGCTTGCTGATGGAATTGAGCTTCCCAATCTTTTTGAAGATTGTATTGAGTCGTGACTTTTCTTTGAAAGTCTTTGCATAAAGGATTTCTGCCTGTCCCATGAGAGTGAGTTCATCCCCAGTACACAGGGTAATGTTATAAACTTCGGTGTCCTCATGGCATTCACCTGAAGCAACCTAAAATATAATACGTCAAATTTTAACTTAGTTTCTTTTATCTGTCCACACAAAGTCATAAAGAACTTCCTATTGAGTCACAAACACATACATACCCAGAGGACAACGCTATGCTTTGTTTTAATACTAAATTTAGATATTCTATTTCTTTCATAATATTCATGTGGTTAACAATAACTACTTTTTTGTCTAAGATGGTATCAGTTTAGACTTTTAGAAACATTTTTTTTCCCTACAGACGCAAAGTGGTTCATCACGTAGATCAAAGATGTCCAACCTTTCCTTTTTCTCTGCTGTACAACAGAAGAATTAAGAGTTATCTTGGGCCATACAATAAATACACAAACATCAATGAAAGATGATGAGCAAAAGAAAAAAGGATCTGTGCATATTTTTTATGACATATGACACTACAGAAAAGCAAAAAAATCCTCATAAAATCAGTGTGTACCCATGGGTTGCAGGTAGAACATCTCAAATATAGATGAGGGTTTTAGAGCATTAAGATTATCATTATTTCCTTTACAGTTGTAAGTAATGCTTTCATGAACACTAATGTAGAAAATTCCCTGTTTTTTTTTTTTTAGCTTAAACTTCTAATAATTCTTTTTCTTTTTTTTTTTTGAGACACAGTCTCAAGCTGTTGCCCTGGGTAGAGAGTGCTGTGGCATCACAGCTCACAGCAACCTCAGACTCTTGGGCTTATGTGATTCTCTTGCCTCAGCCTCCCAAGTAGCAGGGACTATAGGTGCCCACCACCACGGCCAGCTATTTTTTGGTTGTAGTTGTCATTATTGTTTGGCAGGCCTGGGCTGAATTCAAACCCACCAACTCCAGTGTATGTGGCTGGTGTTCTAGCCACTGAGCTATGGAGCGCCAAGCCACTAAGTTTTTACATTTTTAAATTTTACTAAATTTTAAAAATTTGGAATTGAGACAAAGAATTTAAAGGTGTTTGATTTACCCATTTTCTTTTTGTTATAAAACTATTCATGTTTATTGGAAGAAATATTAGAATATAAAAACATAATTATGAAAAAATTCTGTAGCCTTTGACCACTAAAGATAATCTCTCTGTAATTTTATATGAAAAGAAAGAAAGAAAAAAAGAAATGGGATGTATCCATCCCAGAGACACATAAATATATACACACATAATTATGTTACCTGGCTTGCTAACTACAATGTATCCACCCATTACACCTAGGGTGTATACTTCAACAGCTCTGATAATGACCTAATGTATTCCATTATACATGTGCCTTATTTTATTTGACCAGTTCCCTCCTGTTACAAGGATTTTTCCAGTGTTTGGTAATTACAAATAGTAGTGCAATGAATTTTTTTACAGCTCAATTATTTCTTTAGAAGAAGATACCAGAAAAGTAGAAATGCATAGACAAAACCTGTTTATATATTTGGAAGGTCTCATATGCACTGCTCGTTGTTGTTTCATCAATGTTGTATTTATTTTTATATCTATTACTTTATGAAATTATCTGTCTCCCTATGCCCGTGTTGAAGTTTACCAGTATGAAAAGGTAAGGCAGGCATCCTGAATTTATTTGTTCTTGTTTTATTTTAGTCATCTTTCATTATCAGTTATTAAGTCAACAATAATTTTTAAAAAACTGAAAATTGAATACAAATGGAAACAGATGGATCCAACTGTATTTCAAGTCAATAAAATAACGACTCTGAGGACAGAAAAATAATCCAAGTAACTGGAACAATGTCTCTGATTATATAATGCCACAGGGGGGAAAATGCCAATAAATATTATGCTTCTTTTAGATTTGCTTTTCATAGGGATATGGGGGAATGATTCTGAGTCAAATTTACACGTGTTGTAAGACTGAATGAATTGGTAACTGTTGATGCTATGGACGTTATAATTTTCATTATGGAAGGAAAAACAGAAATATTGAATAGAGAAAGGCAAGTAAGGCAAGAAAGAACTCCTTGGGGGCTGGACTGGAATTGGAGAATCAGTACTGACTCACAATTTTACGAAGCGATACACATACACACACACAACACGCATCAGCTTTTCCCTTTCCAATCAATGAGAAGCTTAGACTCCTAAAACTCAAACCATTTTTTACTAAAAGGGAACCAGAGCTTGCTGGAGAAATCAATGACTTTAGGGGACAGGCAGAAAATGTCCAAGATGAGCTTAGAACATTCCATTATGCCAGAAAGTAAAGCACTCAGAAGATGATGGGAACAAGCCAAAAAGACAAATGAGTCAGACCAATGGGCTCCCGCTGGCAAAATCTGGGACAATTTGAACACCCGAATAACAACTGTAAGGAAATTATTACAATCTATTGACTAAAACAGGAATGTCTAAGTCGTATTGATAGCAAAAAGATGAATGAATGAAAAAAATGCATGGGAGAAAAAAAGCTGATATATGTGTGCAGGATTGGAAAATCATTAATTTTGTAACTTTATTATTATTTACTTTACCGCTTTGTAACTTTATTACTATTTACCAGTAATAGTATTACTATTATGCGTTGTACTACTGTAACTTTACTACTATAATAAAGATTGGTTTGTATAATTAATGGATGCTAAATTTATAGAAGTCTTAGATTAAGAACAGGTTTTGGACATGGACTTAAAGTGTTTTCCCCCAGAATGCTTATTAACTGTGAGGGGACAAAAGTAATTAGTCACTGTTAACTTTCCCAAATTCCCCTATTCTTTTTAGTAATCATTCCCCCATATCCCTATGAAAAGCAAATGTAAAAGAAGCACTATAACAAGATAGTGAAGAAAGTTGGATAACACCTTGACTATGTGACCACATTTAATATCCTCCAAGAAAGTTACACCAACATTGTGCACTGCCAAATGTGATTCCCTGAGAAGTTCATGACCTCACTTACACAACATTCCAGCTAAAACTGCATTCTGAAATCTAATCACAAGGAAATACTAGATAAACCCAAACTAAGAAACAGAAATAGCTTATAAAATACCTGAAGTATATAGTTTTCTTCTTCTTCTTTTTTTTTTGTAGAGACAGTATCTCACTTTATCGCCCTGGGTAGAGTGCCATGGCGTCACACAGCTCACAGCAACCT